>JAHWFP010077852.1:39073-61021 GCA_023313725.1 Lithobius niger
TCTATGCTGGAGCCTTAATGGGTTAGCTGCAAGGGGCACTGCAGAGAAAAACAGAAGGGCGTCATACTGATGCCGATGCTGTGAAGAGTGATTTCTTACACCTAAGACGCGCGATTTTTGTTGTTGGAGAAAACAACGTTATTTTAAGCCTAAGAAATTCGCTCTTCCGTTGTTTTCCCCTCCATTTTTATGTAGTGCACCTTGTAGTTATGCCCTCCAAAACCCATACTGGTGCCAATATGGCGGCAAATGTCACTGCTCTATACCATCGTTTACCAGCCAGCCTTCGGTTACATTAAATGGGCATTGCCACCAAATGATAAGCTACAGCACCTGTAGCCATTTGCCGATATCCACTTCTGTCTAGCCCTTACTTTCAACAGGCGATGGAACACACAAATAAATGTCTTTTTACACAACAAACAAGCCACGTGCCTTCACGTGCCTTGTTTGTTGTGTATTATTTACAGTGAATTTGTGCTTGTTTATTTCTCCTTTTTTCTTATTTCTTTTATGAGTGTATTTTGATATTCCTTCTCCAATACTTATCATCACGCACTTTCGGTCGAATCGAGTCCTGGTTACAGTTGTGTCCTCAATAACGAGTTCAGTGAGCGGAGTTTTCTTCATGTTAGGGGACGAGTGACCATATCGGTCAAGTCAAGTCAGTACAGCAGCGATTTGGTGGTGGGCTGGTTTGCCAGTATGAATCTGGATATAATGTAACTCGAATGAAATGTATAAGTGCCTAAAGGTGTTTTACTGTACTACGTCATTTCTAGTTTATGAGTTTCGCTGATGGCTTATGCTCACCAGCATCAACTTAGAAGTAACTAATAACCGTTTTTTGGACGACATTTTCGGCCACCATTTATAATTTTTTTTCGACTGGTATACAACCAAGCACATAAATAGTTCAGCCGTATTTTAGGGAATATTGCTGCCAAATTTTATTCGAATCGGTTCATGTATTTTGCTGTAACTGAGTAACAACAGACAGAGCAAGCAAAATACCAATTCTTCAAATTGAAACATGGTCTCGTTTGCTTCTCGGTCAATGAACATGTGCCCGTTCAATGAACATGAACTCGGTCAATGAACATGTGCCCTCTAAGTCTATAAATGAGTGGAAAGCAGGTTGATAATCAACTTTAGCTCATGAACATGTAATATTACAATTGCGCAGCAAGAAGTCCATTAGGTTTATTAGTAATGAAGAACAAAAAAACGCCTCTAAGGTAACGGCATGTGTAAAATAATAAAGTCGCAGTTAGCGTACCACAGCTTCATGGATTATTAATTTTACAATTACGCACGTTTTACTGGCATTGAGTTTAAACCGATATGGCGATCACTTATCATGTAGCAGTTACGTTCAGGCTTTTAAAAATTGAATTTGAAATTTTGAATTTGAATTTTGTATGATCGATCAGTGAACATTGCTGATATTTGTGATGCTTTTTAGTAAAACACAGCTCGTGTATTCAATTACCGTTTTTCATTAGTAACCCCTGACCACTTATTATTTTAATATATGAATTATTTAAAAGAGTAATCAAGCAAAAGCACTTAATTTCCAGGAGAATAAAATGGGATTTTGATTAAAATTTTATTCGTAGCAATCATGTTAATACCTCCCGTAATTATTGTGTGCATTAGTATCCATTTTAAGCATGCAACATTGAACGGTGTTAGTCGTTCGACTGCATTGCTGTCTACTATTCTCATTTAAAAGTCCACGTTTTGCGCATTGACTTGCTGTTTGAGAAAAAGTATTACATATAGGAACGGTAAGTGCGTACGAATCATTACGATACTGTTATTGATTGAGAACACCTTGTTCGTACTCTGTATAGAGCAGCGTCATGCGACGTCATTTTGGCTACGAGACACCATTTGGAAGTAATAGCTACAAGGTGCACTAGATTAAAATGTAACGGAAAACAACGGCACTTCTAGTCAAGACAGTGCTTTGAGAGCGGATTTCTAGGCTTAAAAGAACGTTGTTTTCTCCAGCAACAAAAATCGAGTGTTATAGGTTTAATAAATCCAGTCTAATAAAACGGTCTTCCTTTCTCCATCCAGTGCTCCTTGCAGCTAACCCAAAAACTGGCTCCACCATAGAGTAATACACAATAATACTACGTCGTGTCACTGCTTTATAAACAAAGTGTTCAGTAAGAAAGGCGTGTCTGTAGTAACTAGCAAACCTAGAAGGGGCAGCACAGTATCCACATCTCATAAACCGAAATTGGTACAACCTGCGAGTAAAAAGAAACATTCATATTCCTGGAAACACGCACATATCAAAGAAGAATAAGGAAATTCCGTTTCAGATGCCACTAATTGTGAGGTGAATATCCCTGAATACAGAACGATGTTTATCTCTTGCATTTAAACATATCGATGACGTTCGGGTTGTGGGTGATTATTCTGCCACAGTAAATCCATAGCTTGAAATTGAATACCATCCCGTGGCCTAGGGAGGAGGACCTGTTCAACCACTTGCCGACTGCGATACCTTTTCGATTATGGATCTTTGTGATGCATTCGTGCAGATGGAGCTTGATGCAGCCCTTAACAATAAACACCTATTTAGGACTGTTTCAATTGCCAAGGATCCCTTTAGGATTTGCTAGTGCTCTAGGCATTTCCCAAAATCAAATGGAGAAAATGTTGAGGGATACTCCTCGAAAAGTTACTCCTTTTGCTGATGACATCCTACCTGTTGGAAAAGGCAGGGAGCACAATACTGTTGCTGAATTAAATAACATTGACATCAAAAGTTCACAGCAACAAATGGATTGTTCATTGTGAACTTAATGGACATAAATTACCATTGGAAGTTGATTCGGGAGCAGATTCTACTTTGTAGCCCACCAGTTGGTACCAAAGCTATTTCTATAATGTCAAATTAAATTCTACCAATATAACGTTAAAATGTTGGGTAGGAGCTGGTGTGAGACCATTGGGGGGGCAATGTCACTCTTAACAACCGAACTGCTAGTTTATATGCTGTGATTTCGCCTGGTGAGCAACCAGCACTCCTAGGACACAGTTGGATGACTAAGTTTTATCTGGACCTGAACCAATTCTATACTGTTGAAGTTGATAGTCTTGACGATGTTACACAGGGTGGATGCTAACTGTGTTTCTGACAATGACGTCTTTGCCAGGTTTCCTGACTTCCTTTCACCGAGTCATGGCACCTTCAAAGACTTCAAAGCCAAAATTAAACTTAAAGCTCTTCCTAAATACTGTGAAGCCCGACCGGTGCCCATTGCTGTTAGAGGCAAAGTCGTAGCTAAGATCAACCGACTCGTTCGGGAGGGCACTCCAAACCCGTTGATTACTATGCCTGGGAACTCCCACAGTACTTGTGTTTAAACATAACGATGACGTTCGGGTTGTGGGTGATTATACTGGCAGAGTAAATCCATAGCTTGAAATTTAATACCATCCCGTGCCTAGGGATGAGGACCTGTTCAACCAGCTTGCCAACTGTGATACCTTTTCTATTATCGAACTTTCTGATGCATTCGTGCAGATAGAGCTCAATGCAGCCCCTTAACAATAAACACCTATTTAGGATTGTTTCAAAGGGCCTGTTGCAGAGGGCCCCTTTGGGATCGGCTAGTGCTCCAGGCATTTTCTAAAATCAAATGGAGAAATTGTTGAGGGTTACCCGCCGAGCTAACCCCTTTGCTGATGACATCCTAGCTGCTGGAAAAGGTACGGAGCACAACACCACCCTCTTTAACGTATGCTCCGTGCTGCAGGGGAGTGAAATAAAACTAACGAAGGCTAAACACAAGCTCAGCCAAAGCAAAATAAGTATTAGGGTTTCAACTTGACAGGTTGGTCATCTCAGAGATCAGCCTGAGGTGCTAAACTCTATCAGGTTATCACCTGAGCCTTCAAACAGTACTGAACTTAAATCCTACCTAGTATTTATCGACCATTATGGAAAATTCGTGCCACATTTGGCCACGACATTGGCTACACTCGATAAATTGCCATCACCTAAAACTGCATGGGTGTGGAGTAAAGGCTGTTGTAATGCAGTGAAAAAGGCTAAGGAAGCTTTCCTTACATCTAGGTGTCAGCAATGAACATAACATGCACTGGTACATGTTATGTCTCCATCACCTAAAACTGCATGGGTGTGGAGTAAAGGCTGTTGTAATGCAGTGAAAAAGGCTAAGGAAGCTTTCCTTACATCTAGGTGTCAGCAATGCACATAACATGCATTGGTACATGTTATGTCTCCAAGCGAGGATAGACCCAGAGCTTTTGTTTGAGCAAAGTCGAACTTTGCTATGCCCAGTTTGACCGTGAGGCATTATCTATTGTCTTTGGAGTAAAGAGATTCAATCAATAATCGTTTGGAAGATGGTTTATTTTACAAAGAGATCAGAAAGCTTTATTATGGGTTTCTGGAAGTAAAGTATCCATTCCAACGATGGGTGCTAACCGTATCCAACATAGGGCTTTATACCTAAATGGAAACGACTGCAAATTCCGTATGAACCTCCTTCCCAATGACCATCTGGTTGGCAAGTCACGAACCTTGAGATGACTGAATTGCTTCTGATTTTGGCCAATCAGTTAGATTAATTCACTTTAAAGGGTAAAAAGCTTTCAACATTGCATTGTTACATCAATCGTTACACCGGCCAAAATCGAAAAAGAAAGTTTAAATTCATTTTTCATTCAACACCACGAAAAAAAGGCAACATCACAAATAGGCTTTTAAAGAAGGCTGCTATCGCATTCTACATAATATAATAATATTAAAGTATAATAATTTTAAAATAAAATAAAAAAATTAATTTTTACGGTAATCATATTTGACATGATTGAAAAGTCACTAAGCAACACCGCTAAGGTTTTAATGATTGTTCATGAGTTTCACGTCAATAAAATGTTCTGTAATTTTAATAAATTTTTCTGTTGTTTTTATTCCCATACAAAATGATACCAAATTGTCAGTCCGATAGCTTATACACTTTCGTAACTTAATTTTTAATTTGACTCTGTAAAAAATGTATGTATTTAATTTGGTCTTTTTCATCGAAAGATTATTTTATGGAATTCAACATTTTCAAATAATCATTGTGAAAAGCGCTCTACCTAGCAGACGTTAGGAGTTTGTGCCAAGAAGTTTTTTACTCTCATTACAGCAAGCTAGCACAGCAGTTGAAACTAGATTTGTCAGTTCTTCCAAAAAGATTTTACGTGTACAATCTCCCAAGTCTTCTTATCCTCATTAGTCGCTTTGTGAAAACATGTGTTGCTTCCCAGTCGCAATGTGTTACTAAAAATGACTCTTGTGGTTTACTATACGTAGTTTTTAGGTTTTGTTGATATGTCTGCAGCCGCCGCTAGTGTAGCAGAGCATCACTACTCCACGTATTGCATGGCTTAGTTACAGGGCGATATCTTTGTTTACTTTCTAATCTCTGCTAGAACTAACTGTTTATTGACAGTGGTACACTCCCTGATGAGGAAATTATTACACAGACTTTTGGTTCTGATATGTGGATAAATATGTGGATTTAGAACGAGGAGTCACTGAACTACAACAGGAAAACTAATAACCTAATTTTACAGAAAAAAAAAAGCAAGTGCTGCTTGGTTAGGGAGGGAATCCTGCAAGCAGTAAAACAGGGTGGTGAACGAGCAACACGTTAAGACATCTGGAGAACTATTTAGTAGTTAATTATCTATATATTTACACAAGATCCGTAACGCAGTCATCTGCATCTGCAGTGCAGCAGCAAGCAGGACATACGATGCCATCTCTGCAATCTACCGACGGAACGGCATATTATAAGAGTACTAGCCAAGGCCCGCTGAGATAGTAGCTGCGCCCGGAACGCAACGGCCAGCAGCGCGAACATACGATGCCATCTACCGACCGAACGGCAAATTAAACGGCAAATTAAATGGAATGTCTGTCAGCAGCACAAGAATTACAGCATCAAAGCAACTCGAGCGTAGCGAAACGATGTGGAATGAGCAAGCAAAGCGAGCGACTCCGCTAGTCGGATTAGCTAACAGTACACTGCTTCTTGTGGTTTATTTTGTAGAATTGTGGATGTAAAGTTCAGAAATATATTCTTTATGCTTTTATACGTAGAATAGTAATATAAAAAATATGAGGGTGTATTTGTGTTTATTTCGCTAAGGAAGACATTTGTTGCAATGTATGTTATTGGGTATCTTCAATTTTACTCTTTTTTTTTTGTCTGCATTTCATAATTAAAAAAAAAATCCGTATTGACATCACTCTGTCACTATTCGTAAAAAAATGTGTCTTTTTTTTCTTTAGCCCATCTTTATGATTTTATCCTGCCATTCTATCAGAACGCAATGTCTGATCAGCACCAGTTACAGCATCATGCAATAGTACGCAGAAGAAGACATGGCTATTTGACGATGCGACTCAAACGCATGGTTAATCAAATCATAAAACAAAGCAAATCTTCTGAAAACGATTCTGCTCTATCATTTATTGGCGGGAATGACCAGCACATTGCCACAAAAATGCTATGGGTCTTGGCTTTTGTTTTCTGTCTTACACTTTTTACCTACCAAACGCATGACAGAATCGCCTACTATCTCAACTCCCCTGTGGTTGTTGATGTCTTTAATGAGCGTATCAACACCTACAACTTTCCTGCAATAACAATTTGTTATGCTGAAACAAACAAAATGTTCGACCTACTAAGCACATTCTACCCAGGAGCAAGGCCACATGAGATACAATGCACCCCACAATTGACTCTTATGTTGATGGGCTGGCATAAAGCAACATTTAATGCTACGTATCTGTGGGAGGTGCTTAACACAACCGACGCTCTTGCAACTGCAATCCATGTTACGAAGGTGAGTGTTATATATATGCCTTGAAGGAAAGCATTAATTTCTTGAGTGACACTAGCCGTTTCACTATTGAATTGGATGTCTATAGAGCAGTGACACGACGTAGTCGAGTATTATTGTGTATAACTCTATGCTGGAGCCTTAATGGGTTAGCCGCAAGGGGCACTGCAGAGAGAAACAGAAGGACGTCATACTGAAGCCGATGCTGTGAAGAGTGATTTCTTACACCTAAAACGCGCGATTTTTGTTGTTGGAGAAAACAACGTTATTTTAAGCCTAAGAAATCCGCTCTTCCGTTGTTTTTCCCTCCATTTTTATGTAGTGCACCTTGTAGTTATGCCCTCCAAAACCCATACTGGTGCCAAGGTGGTGCCAATATGGCGGCAAATGTCACTGCTCTATTGCACGTAATTCATGAAAGGCTTAAACTGTAATAAAATTATACTTTCGTATTCTTACAACGTCACTGCTGAATCTATCACGGCCAAGTAGCCAAATGTGTCGGTAAAGTAACTGACTGAATGGGGAATTTTGTTTCTGTCGTATCGTGTTTCATCCCATTGCGTCTGAATGAGAGGACAACCTGTGTAGCCAAATTGGGTTGTTTTTAATGTCTCATACTATAAACCTCTGATTTTCTGTTAAATACAATCCCAAAATCTCACTTATTCAACTACAGATTGCTGCAAAGCATCAAAACTCTGCAAGAACAGATTCGCGCTACTCCTAAAAGTCACAAACTACCATTGAACGGTGGAACGGTGTATTTTCATTATTGTATCACATGTATTATCATTTCTAATATTTGATTTGCTTTGTATTTTAAATGTTTTTTTGCAAACTTGAAATTTTTAAATAGTAATTATGTACTACGTTTTAAGCAATTAAGTATTATCATTGTTCTTTTTGTTTTTCTTTATATTTTAAAATGTTTTGTAAATTTAAAATCGTTTTAGGACATGGTGTTAGTGCATGATAGCCCCATCTCTTCCTGATAACTGTTACCAAATTTGTATGGTAATAAATTATATCTTATCTTATCTAACATTAAATCCGTTGGGTCATCATAGGGCTGGAGCATGAGTAGAATAGGTTCCAGGATTGAAACGGCTAAAAATTAGACGCATAATGAATGAGTATAACAAATGACTTCTACTGAGTTCGTATAAAAAGGGCTTAAGTCGGTGAAGTCTTTTCAGATTCTGGAATTTTCTATGTATAACTTTGAGTTCAAATAAAAAAAAAATCTATTGATTATTTTTAGAAATAATAATATTTAGTAGACGAGAGCACAGTAAGCGTTGGAGATTGTGAAAGGCATTTAGCAAAACGCATTTTACATTGTTGGGTACATCAGGAAAGTGCATAATAATATTTAGTTACTGAATGTTCAATGCAAAACGGACTGGTTGCCAAACTGCGACTTTCATATTTGTCCACCTGCAAAAAAAAAAAATATCTCTATGATGGATGGCACTGTGTCACTATGATAAATGATAGACACAGATCGCTGTAAATAATATTAAGGACATTTGGAAATAAGTCGTCAGCGAAAATTATACACTAGAAATAACGTAGTTCAGTAAGCCACCTTTATGCACTTACGTTTCGTCGGAGTGGCATGACCCGGAATTGAACCAGCTACCCACTTTCGCCCCCAGATCACTTGCATAGCGTCTTAACCAGTCGAGGATGTGGCCATAGCGGTTAAGGCGCTATTCAAGTGATCTGGGGGCGAACTGGGTAGCAGGTTCGAATCCGGGTCATGCCACTCCAGCGAAACGTAAATGCATACAGGTGGCTTACTGAACTACGTTATTTCTAGTGTATAATTTTCGCTGACGGCTTATTTCCAATTTTCCTTACTATGATAAATGGGCTGGATGGGCATATTTTAAAAATCTATAGCTTAAAGAACATCTTTTAAAAAAAATGCAGCCTTTTGGTTCATTCATTATGAGTCATTTGAACCTCAACATAATACGTAAAAATCTGCTGGAATATATAGTTTTTCCACGGGTCCTGAGTAAGATCGCAAACATTCTATAAGCTATGGACCGCAGGTTGAGAACTGCAGTTAGCTAGTGCGATTTAAAATAACAGTCAGTATTATACATTTCAGGATGGATCGACTAAATTGTCACTCTCTCATTTTGCTCATCCGTTGGGAACTTGCACGACTTTTCATAGTGGTGAGTAGACTGTATATTGCTTCAGTACCTGCATTCTCATCAACCAACAGAGTTTTTGTTTGTAAGACACAACTTTCATGTACGTACTTATTCCAACATCTCACAATCTTCACTTCTGAGTTTAACAAATGAAGCAGAGGTATATTTTAACAGGGCGTCGGACGAAAGTCTAACTGAAAAATCGTTTAACGGGATAACTGTCTAATATTTACCTAAATAAAAAATGTGGAAACTTATCTAAATGGAATATTGTATAAGGGTAAATCATTCGAATGGAATCGATAATCGTATAATGGATAAACGTCTAACTGGATAATAATATACCTGCAGTTTCTGATATTATATGCATAGCCACAGCGAGCGCGGCTGGGACATTAGAGGATTTACCATTATACGAATTTCATGTTAGACGATTTTACGTTATACTGTATACGTTCTTCCAATTATGGGATTTTCCAGTTAGACGATTAACCCTCGTCTCATTTTAACAGTACTTGTAAGAATAAATGAAGTGCTAGACCGATAAGTGAGATTTGGCTTTGAGGTTTTATACTCTGCTTTGCAGAAATTAAATTAGCTGTATCGTTCGTTTTGCTGACTCCGGTGGCATCGATCAATGCCTTATATAATTTCTCGATGCCCAGAACATGGCAAAATCGATGTACTCACTATTGGAAGCATGCTATTTCTAGTATAGTAGCTCACAGTAGTTCGTCCGTCAAATTGCTTACATTTTCTATAGTCCATTGAAAAGTTTTACTATGCGCCATATATTTCTCGGTTTGCTTACTTACTCCATGCACTGTCGTGCTTAAGGAACACGAATATAAAAATACTTTCAAAAACGTAAATGGCTTTAATCCGTTCATCCAACCAGTTGAAGCTAAACCAATTTGGGGTTTACATGTTATGTCGGTGATATTGAATTTGGTGCTGAGAACAATATATGTTGCTGTGTTAAAATTGCAGCCCATCGTAAGACGTATTGTTCATCAGATAAGGTAAAATCTAACAATATAATGACAGCTGCAGCATACATACGTGCTAGCCAAAGAGTAAGGTGATGTCTTACAATTATCAGGACAAAACGACAAAAACAAAAATACAAATCGGTTAGTTAAATAGCCTACCTCCGTGTATAGACAAAGGTTTGAACCTATCGATTTTAATATTTACTGCTTATGGTAATAAAAGCACCCCTTATGCGGTAAGTTACAATGATCCCCACTTTCAGGGTGTTCGAAAACTCCAAGCCAAACTCAACCAAACTCAACCAGCCTGAAGGCAGAGCGGAGTTTGCTCTTGGGCATTCTGTGCGTTAACGGTACCAAACTGTCTCCAGATGGATGAGTTTGGTTGAGTTTGGATTGGTAGTTATCGAAGGCGCCCTCTGTCAGGCACACCATTCACCCCAGAATCGAGCAGGAAATGAAAATCCCGTTTTGAGCAACATGAAATGTTATGTTATTTATCAGTTTTCCTGGTTCTTGGTGCACCTTGTCTTCAGTTCGCTCACTGGGGTTATCGTGTGCCTCCTCGATTACGTACGTGTGATGTCATTTTCCGCACTTTCAGATTTGATGCAATAAATGGTGGTTTTATGTTTATTTTTATTAATCTTAATTTTATTTTAGACCTGCTTATAGTTTTTCTGTTGTGTGTCTGAGTGATAATTACATTGATGGTTTTTATATGTATTACGTTTAATGAATTATATATATAAATCTTGCGGCTGCGCAGTTTACGTCGTCAGAGCATGCGCGTTACTTTAAAAATGCGTGTTGGTAAATGCTAGGTGTTTTTCCGGTATGCGTTTTTCCAACGGTGCAGTCGTTGGCCGTTTGAGCTCTGTCAGGTTTTGCTGGATAGCTCGAAATTCCCCTCCGCAAATAATGCTGTCGTCCAGGGGCAGTCCATTACTCGCCGTCATAGCACTCAGCGTCAATGTCGTTCACTTTTGGCTACTAAACTGTGTTAATATCTCGCTGTGTACTCAAGAGCTGGAAAATTACGTAAGTTGAAATGCTTTGCTGCTTTTAGACTGTTAAAGCTTTTCAGGGGTGCTGCCGGGTATACCTGTTTTTTTTTCACATTTTTTCACATTCTCACTTTTTATTTTTTTCACATTTTTCACATACTCACTTTTCATTTTTTCACATTTTCACATAATTGCTTTTTATTTGTTCACATTTTTCACGTACCTACTTTCATTTTCGTATCCGAATTTCTTTGTTTTCATATACCATTAGTTTCACATTTCTTTAATAAAAAATTTTGTTTTCCGGTAACATTGTAATTTCTCTGTAATTTCACTCAAGAGAGCGAAAGCGACTTCAAAGCGACTCCGCCCATAAACCAACCAATTTTCTTTTGTGTGTACCAACCGCAGGCATGCCAACGTAATTCAAAATTTGGGCGGATAATTTGATTGTTTTTTTACTTCGTTTGTCCGTTCTGCCTTTTTTTTTCACATCAACTCTCGCATTTTTCACATTTTTTCACATTTTTCACATATTATTTAACCATTGGCAAATTTTCACATTTTTCACATTTTTCACATATTATTTAACCATTGGCAAATTTTCACATTTTTCACATTTTTTCACACCGGCAGCATCCCTGTTTATATTGGAATTCACCCGCCGTGCAATTTTCAACTCCGTTTGTTCAACGTAAGAGCACCATTTATAGCCATAACCGTTAAAGAGGTTGACTTTATTTCAATGCCAAGATAACTGAATTTCGCATGAACTGTGAAGCTTTTCTAATTTTTCAAATGCATAGTTAGCGTCAAAAGCTGTAAATGCTCTGATAACGTTATTCGCCAAGTTGTAGTCAACTAGTGGTTTGAAAAGATGTGACACGAAGTACAGAATTTAATTGCAAGCTACCAAAACGTCTAGTTGCGGTCTCCTTGAAGTGTTAATCCTGATCCTAATCCTTGTCTTGCAATTTTGTCTTTTCCGTCGAGGTACAAGTGAAACTATTCAAGTACACCAATGTGCTTTGGGTTTTTCATTTTTCCCGAGGAATAACTGTACCCATGAAATTTTAAAAGCATGACCTGTGGAAATTTGCATTTGAGTGTCCAGTGTAAGTGGTTGTCTTCTCTGCAAAGCTGCCCGTATTTTGAATCAAGAAACCATGGTCTGTTCGTCAGCAGCGTAAATTCTTGATACCCACCCGAGTGTTTCTTCGTTAGTGCACATTTGTAATTACGCAGTGATGCTTATTTTAACAGAGGTTTAAATATTCTTGAATTTTATGTCTTGGCTTAACTGTTTTCCAGTGTTTAAATATTAAACCTTATAGTGAAAAGAATTATTTATCAGAAAACTACTGGAGTTTGAAGTGTACAATCGCCACAGTCAAGTTTTATAATAAATGTGTATATTTTGTTTGGGAGGGCCTGTTATTGAATCAATCCGTCCTAGGTTAGAATGATATACCAGAGTGATTCAAGTGTGAAACTAATCATACATGCTTGTCTTCGTAGTTAAGCCAACAAAACCATCTAACAAATTGGGGGCCTGTCCGCAGTGCCGGAGCAAGGCGTTCGAGCACCCGGGGCCAGTAGCTCATTGAACGCTCACTTTATCGCTATTATACAGCAGATTGCAACCTCCCCATCCCACAGGTTTCTCCCCAAACCAAGCCTAAAATGTACCCATCACGAATGCTAACTCATTAAAAATACACGGATATGTTAAGAAGAGGACGGTGTGGTAGGTAGGCATACGAGACAAAAATATTTGTCTACATTTGAAGGACTGCAATTATATTTAGTTTACGATAGAGGTGCCGTCTGGCTGGCAAGAAAACTAACAAGAGCATGAATTTGGCAACAAATATTAAATTTTCTGCCCCAAATTTGGACTTGTTCACAATAAAAATGTTAAAATATTAAAAATGGTGGGTTCTGCCACAAATTGTAGACTTCATACAGCCGCCATATTGGATGATTTTCCAACATGGTGGCTGTGTGAAGTCCACAATTTGTGGCAGCTCCCACTATTTTTTTTAGTGTTTTAACATTTTTATTGTGAATAAGTCCCAAATGCCGGGCTGAAAATTGAGTATTTGTTGCCATATTCATGTTCTTGTGAGTTTACTTGCCAGGCAGAGGATGCCTCTCTCAAACTGCTGCTGCAACTCAAAATAAATTTTTCAAGACGAAAAATGAGGCTAGACATTTATTTAAGTTAAACTTTTTTATTTCCAATTTTTTTTCGGAAGGGGGGGGGGGGGGGCAGCAGCAATTTCGGCACCCTTTCCCCTTTCGGCGCCCAGGGCGGCCTCCCCTTTACCCCCCTCTTGCTCCAGCACTGCCTGTCCGGGATTTGAACCCGGGACCTGTCAGGCGCACCATTCACCCCAGAGTCATGCTTAAAATGATGATCCCATTTTGAGTACCATGCAGGTACCAAGGAGATGTTAGTGGTAATATTTATGGTTTCCAAAACGAAACCAAAAAAAAAATATATGTGTGTGGTGACATATAACTAATAAAGAAAATGTATCATTTCAGTTTTGGGGTGCAAATCTTAAACGTTTATGCAAATTTAGATTTCCGTTATTCTTGTCATTGCCTTTCACCGTTTTATCTTAATTATATTAGGAACACTTAATATATACTCATCGTCATAGTTGAAAAGCGTAGCGCACTCAACCTACTTCATGAGGTTACATAAAAACAGTGAATCGCCGCTCAACTCCCGTGCCATCGTTTTAGAATTGTTCGGCCTTTTCAAATTTTGCCTGCCAAACTTCAATTACATTAAGCCCAAAAAAATACAATGCTAATATTTTTTAATACTCGTTTTTAAGTTGACGACTCCACTACCTCCATCACTTCTGCGCATTCTGTATTGCCCCGTATTCAGTTTGGAATGAGTATGGCTGGAATGATTTCCGCTTGCTATAAAATGTATTATTTTAGTAGACAATAAGCTACGTTTGTGCGAAGCAGAAAATGCTATACAACTCTATAAAACTCTATACAACCAATCACAAGTCTAGTTTAAAAAAATGAATTTCACTGAGGGCGTAATCATCTAAAATTCTAAACTCCACAAATTTTCACAAGATGAATTTTCGGCTCATTACGTGATTACTGGATGTTTTAGATGCACAAGGACATCTAATAAAACAAAGGAAAAACGCAGGAAAAGGAACGCAAAGCTTCTGATATTAGCAAGGATCAAGAAAATGTGTAGAATTAGGATTAATGGTTTCTGTAGCTACGGTTGGACCTATTAATTTCACAACACACCCACACTGACAGGTCGGGCAGGGACATTCCAAGGATCCTTTCCAGTCCCGTTCCACTACTGCTAGTAACTGATTCAGATGAAGCTAAATACAAGGTAAAACGGAACATCCATTATTCAAATAAAAAGTGGGACAGCATTGACATCACCATGCTAGGTCCAGTCACAGCTCTGTTCGTGAAAATAAAATTTACAATTATAACAAAATTAAAAAAAATTATCAGTTTTGTGCAAGGACATCTGAAATGCGCAAAGCAGTTGCATACCTCCGTAAACATGTACGCACATTTCAAACATCCATACTGGCGGATATTAGTGTTTTGACTATGTAGGTAGATGATTAATTGAAATTGGTGAAAAGGCATGGTACAAACTAAGTCGTTATAAAGACGCAATAATGGTTCGGACTTGCACGCCATCTTGTTACTCAAATGTTAAATGCACCCTTTACTTATCAGTAGCGTATATACGTAGGATACTGGGACGGAAGTGGACCACAGGTGTACCGTACGAGGGAAGTCACGAGACCACGCCGGAAGTGACGTCACGACCCAAGATGGCGGCGCCCATAGGGTGACCAAGACACGTCCGAAACCGAAACTGACGCTATTTTGGGGCTCGGCCATCTTGGTCACCCTATGGGCACCGCCATCTTGGTTCGTGACGTCACTTCCGGTGTGGTCACGTGACCTTTCCTAGTACGGTACACCTGTGGTCCACTTCTGTGCCAGTATCCTACATATCTACACTACTTTTATCAGTTGTGAGCTAACTCGTTAACTGGGAGATCTAAATGTGTGTTTCAGCATTCGATTGATTTTGCATTACGTGTTTTCGTATTCCCGTTTATTGCAGATCTAAATGGGAAGGCAGCTGATTCTGAAAAGGGGCACTTCGAAATTTTATTTCATAAATACCACAGAGTGTGCAGTGGTAGCTCAACAATTCAGGTAGGTTTGGTGTGTATTTTGTCATTCAATTAAAATGATGATTAATCTAACATTTGCCTTCATTCAGCTCGTGAAAAATACCCCGTGCATTTAAGAAAAAGTCTGAGGAAGCTGTTGAGACTATTGAAAAACATACCTTGCATTTTGTTGTAGGTGTACATACACGACTTGGAGGAGAATCCCATGTCTCGCAAGGCGTTACATCACAATTTGGGAAATAGGATTGAAATCGAACTATCCGCCAAACAAGTATGTTAATATTTTCTTTATTTTATCGTTACTTCGTAAGTATTAATTAAGCAAAGTTTAACTATGATTGGTTAAAGAGCATTTGGCAAGAAGGTATACTCCTAAAATAGAGCCGGACCACTTCATGTTGTCATACAGGATCAGGGCACGAGATAATATCTGGGGAGGGAGATGGCAGTTTCTCCGAGGTGGGGGTGGGGATGGGGGCAGTTGCTCATACATTGTAGTTCCTCCCGACTCTACGTCCTTCCTCTCCCCCACTCCATCCTTGCCCTTCCCATCCTTAGTTTTTTCATTCTCTTACCTCCGTCCTCCTGCCACCCTACCTTCCTTCTTCCTCTCCCGACCTTTTCACCCCCCCCCCCATATCTTCGCCAATTTGTTAGGTGGATCGATTCATTATATTCGGCGAGAGCCGAGTATATAAATGGTTGAAGCCCACAATGCAGCAAAACTAAAACCAATCAATATCTCCGTCTCTATTCAATATTTTTCGACCAAACTTGGTAGCTAGCAGATAAGTAAGAAATGTATATTTATACCAGTAATTATGCAATTCTGTTCAAGAGTAAAAGTAAGGAATCAAAGTAAAAGTATTTTTTCTAGCAATTATTCTTTTGGTAACCAGCTGAAATAACTTTGATGATTACAACTAGCAACTTGAAATAATAGATGGACGGCGGAAATAAAATAATAAACTCAGTGGCGTGTACAGACTACTGTGGGCCGCTGGCACCTGCCAGTCTGACTCTATGGTGTACACGCCACTGAATAAACTAAGTTCGTTTGGCACCCCAACTGGTATTTTCAACATCCAGATCTGGCCAAATAACAGCCACCGTTGATATCAATAATAACTACCGTAAAAAAAAGTTACAAATGTTGCATATTGGTTTATATTTGGGTATGAGCGGCTGCAAAAAAACCCTATGACAAGGCTGGAATTTGGTCAAAATGTCACAATATAACAAAAGAATTCATATTTTGAAAAATTCCTGCAGTTTACTTTGTTTTTTTTAATGAAAACTGAGACGTTTCTAGCCTAAATAACCTTTATTGACAGTAAATTATGTAGTTAAATATTAGAAAAACAGATGACCTCAAGACAAGGTGAAAAGTTTGTGTCTGCAATTTGTGAACTTTAACCTTAACACTTATATTAATCATGTGTTCCTGATAAACTTATTCTTGTTCAAGATGGAGTTCGTAAATCGAAGTCAACATCCTTGCATCAGTAGCAAAGAGTACACAAAATGTTACGATGACTGTTTCCTCAATTTTCTTACGGAACTGAATGGCAGTTGCAGGTAAGTTATAGTATATCTTATTAATAAATTATTTTGTTGTTGTTGTGATTTATTGTTTATTTCCACAACAGGTATCTCCAAGTTCTAACAGTACAAAATCTACGCCCTAAACCGAATAGATTTTTTTGAGGGTTCTCCAGTAAACTTAGCACATCGAGCAGAGCTTATCCGAGTGGTTACAAGACAAGAGGATGGAAAATCGAATGTCAGAACTGACCTATGTACATTCGTACAACTCTTCCATTGTTGTAGCCGTGCATTAACTTCATGAAAATGCACAACTGAAATCGTTGCCTTACCATTGTACTGAACAGTCCTACTACCACGCAGTCGAGCTATAGATGTGCACGTTGTGCCATTAAGCCTTACCCTTACCATTGGAACCTTTGCCAAAGGTCACTACAACAATGGAACTAAAAATGCGATCGATTTGGTGGTCGATAACCGATGGAACTATGGAGGGAGGCAGATCGTATATCTGCCGGGCGGAAGCTATAGTGCTTGTAGGCAACTAAAGCCAGCATAAATCTCAAGGTTGCACTCCTTATTACTGGTTACGAAATTTCGTCATAGTCAAGCCCTGGTCTAACCGACAACCACAAGCAACAAGGCGGGCCTTATATTTTTGCACGGTCCCATCCTTGTTATACTTGAAAATGATTTTTACTGCGTCTGGTGGCCGTCTAATTACGTCTTGATCTCTACATGCATAGCCAGTGACCACAAGTGACTATCATGTCGTCGCATTTCCTTAGCGTAGCTAGTAGGTAAGGCAGCATGTATATTTACTGCATTACAAGAGGCCCAGATTTCACGCAGTTGTTTTGTCTTAAATCGTATTTTCTTAATTCCTGCCCACCTATGAAAACATGATTTTGGAACAAATCCACACGCACCTTTAACTGGGGGAAATAAGCATTGCGTAGGGGAATCTTCATAATCACTTTTTTTCATGGGTATTATCATGGTCATTTAATACGAATCTTATTAACGTGAATAAATGGTGGAACGGTAGAACATAAATCCGACTCTAGGTATGACAAAGTGGTACGCTGCACCACTGATGTATAGGTATTATTATGGATATCAGTTATAGGCACAGCCCTAACTGGTATTAACGTACTGGTGGTATGACAGTCGTGAACATGAATTTTACTGGGGGCAGTACTAGTGAGGTTCTGCTCAGAAACAGTTACTACTCTATTAAATTGCGAGCCTGACACAAATAATTTCTGGTGTATAGAGTACTAGGGTGTTGCTGGAAGTTAGTATCAAATGGACTATTTTCTGGTGGGTAGCCATACAAAATATTTGTGGTATCCTGTGTCTTAATAAATCAACTTCACGTTTTGGTGAGTTGGTATTTGGTGCTCATCTTTGAGACCCATTTTTCTTTATTTGAACGTTGAAAGTTCGCTTGACACTGGTCAGTCTTGCCACTAGTCACAGTGTTCGGACACTCAATAATTTTAGGCCCGAACCCATAACAACCTAAACATCTCGGGCCTGGTGGATGGTCAACAGGCTTGACCATGTTGCACTCGAGAAAACTGTGCTCAGAACTTAGACAGAACACACACGTTCCTCTTCATAGTCCAGTTGCCAAATGCTAATTTTTGGCCAACCTAAAATATACATCTTCATCTTTCACCTAATCCTAATCACATCCATTTATCCGAATTAGAACGGGTGGTGCAGCAGTTTAAAGATGGAACATATGGTAAAATAGAGCGAAAAGCAGTGTTACAACGTATGTAAACTGCCGTAGCTTAGCTCCTAATTAATATAAATCACGTTTATTACCCTTGTTGGAAAATACACATCTTCATCTTTCATCTAAGCCTAATCACATTCATTTATCCGAATTAGACCGGGTGGTGCAGCAGTTTAAAGATGGAACATGTGGTAAGACAGAGCGAAAAGCACAGTGCTACAACGTGTGTAAACTGCCGTAGCTTACCTCCTAATTAATATAAATCGCTTTAATTGCCCTTGTTGGATAATATACATCTTCATCTTTCATTTAAGCCTAATCACGTCCATTTATCCGAATTAGAACGGGCACTGCAGCTGTTTAAAGTCAGAAATTGTATATGTAACATGCGTTAACGGCCTAAAATGATTTAAATAAAGAATTTCGGCAAGAAGGGTCAATTTTACCAAAAATATGAATAGAACCGTTTTTGAAGGAAGTTTTATCCTAAACATAATTGGTAACCAGTCAATTTTCAATCGAATGAACGGTTTAGACGCTAAAAGGAAAAAACATTTTTCGTCGCCATTTTTGGACACCATCTTGAATTCCCCAAGGGTGCGAAGGTGGCATCATTATGTTTTGGAGTGCGGGCATATCGTAGACTATCTCTGCGCAAAAATATTTTTTGCAGAGTATTCTTTTAGGTTTTTGTGCTGGCTGCCGACTATCAGTGTGTATAATTGCCCCCCACTCTTCGGTGTGCATCCTGAAATCTTTTTTTCTGAATATACTGTACTACCCATGTGTGTCATTAGGAAAATTACGATTTCTTTCAAATTTTGCCCTTCAATGAAGCAGCTGATGAAAACTAAGTTAATGAATGTGGGTTGGTTGTTGTTAAGTGTAATGGGTGCCATCATGAAAGTAGGTGGTTATTTTGAAGTATGCCTCTTGTCTGATTTTCTTTGAAATTTAAAACTTAGACGAATTAGTTGATTCAGGTGAAACAATGAACGTGCCCATCGTTGCTATTAATTCAGGAACGCAATTACATGGTTCAACGGTTCATTCAGGGGAGGGTAAAGAGCCTTGGTAACAACAACAACAACAAGAAACCGCCATTTTGTGGAGGCCAAACGGTTGGATTGTTGATCTGAAAATTTAAATGAAATGAAATAGCTACAACACGACCACAAATACCGAATTTCGTTGGTCTATGTCAATTCTGGAGAAAGTATAGGGTTTCAAAGTTTGACGTTTAACATGAAGTTTCACGTTGAGGCTTACATCACGGCCCTTATGTAAAGCTCAGCATGAATTTCCTTGTTAAATGTCAAATTTTTAAGCCCTAGACATTACTTTCCCCCAGTCGACCGACGAAATTTAGCGTTTGGGTCGTGTCGTAACTATTTCACTGCATTAAAAATTTTAATGACTAAAATCGAACCGTTTGGCCTCCACAGAATGGCCATTTCTTGTTGATGTTGTTGTTGTTTTTGTTATTGTTGTTGCTATATCTTAAAACGTAGGGGTGACCAAGGCCTAAGAGCCCTTTCGAACGCTCTTTAAATACGATTGCGATATACTTGTTGTTGGTGTTAACTCGTTAGGAAAATGTTGCATTCACCTCGAGATCGATACAATGAACTGATTATTTTTGCGTTTATGGCTTAAATTAAAGATATTAAAAATAACCAGGATTTTTTGAACGCTCTTGTAATGTGTGCAATATTCTTGTTCTTGTTGTTATCCTTGTAGACGAAATTTTGCTTTCATCTAGAGAGCGTACCCATGAGCGAACCCATGAATTCGAGTTCCCAGAGGCAGAATTTTCTGCAACTGTCTGCGACACCTATTATCGGGAAAAAAAATTTGTCTGCAGCTAATCTGTTTTTATCATATGGTAACCCACATGTTTATTGGTTTTTATGTAATAACTTTTCAGTGCTTTATCCTATAGGGCAGTGACACAACGTAGTAATATTTTGTATAACTCTGTGGTGGAGCCAGTAACTGGGTTAGCTGCAAGGGGCACTGGAGAGCAAAAGAAGGTCGTCTTACTGAAGCCAATGCTATTAGACTGAATTTCTTCAGCCTATAACGCGCGATTTTTGTTGTTGGAGAAAACAACGTTCTTTTAAGCCTAAGAAATCCGCTCTCAAAGCACTGTCTTGACTAGAAGTGCCGTTGTTTTCCGTTACATTTTAATCTAGTGCACCTTGTAGCTATGCCCTCCAAATGGTGCTCGTAGCCAATATGACGTCACTTGACGCTTCTCTATTGATCTGGATACTCCACCAATGGCAAGGTCTCGTCGAGACGATTAAAATGGTGTATTGGAATGTCAAAATCGGTCAAAAATTGACAAAACGGCAGAAATTTGGCCAAAATTTGTCTGCGGCGGCCTTCAACTGTCTCGCGCGTCGCGCTCATTCTGCCATGGGATTCGAGTTTTTATTTTTATAGCTTAAACTGCAGGTATTCACAAGGATTAGGGCCTTTTGAACCCTATATTATGTGGCTACAATAATCTTGTTGTTGTTGTTGTTATTGTCATTGAGAAAAGTTTCCTCTCACTAAGCGATCGAACCAATGAACCGATTTTAAATTTTTATATCTTAAAAATGTCGGTACTAACAAGTACCAGGACCCTTTGAACACTATTTTATTATGACTACCAATATTCTTGTTGTATTTTTTGATGGGACATTTGGCCCTCCCTAGAGATACTAGTGAGCACTGGTCATAATAGCTTTACCATCATGATAGTTGTTGAAGGATGAGCAAATGATTGATATCGCGAAGTTTGAAGCTTTCGAAATATTATCTTGTGATCTATTAGCTTGCAGACTGTAACCATGAATTACATGATTTGCGTTTGAAGTAAAATGGGGACAGTATCAGTTTTTTTTTGTAGTACTCAACTGTAAAATTTCTTTTCGATTTTTTTTTTTATTTCAGATTTCCGTATTATCCTCCTGAAATTAACCTAAGTCCATGTATGGCAGACACGGAAGAATCTCGGTCACTTTTTTTTGCCACAATGAGGTATTTAACTGGGGATGAATACAAGAAACCGTGCAGATGTCGTCAGAAATGCGAGCATCGAATCTTCGACTACAAAACAGTTCATTCTGCTTCCTATGAAAACCAGTCAGTGTACATACTGCGATTCCAAAAATCATACGATACATTTGTCAAAGAAAGGTCGTCATACGATCGTATAAACTTGTTTAGTGATATTGGAGGGAATTCGAGTCTGTACATCGGAATTTCGCTCCTATCTTTATTTCAACTATTACACTCGGCGAGTAAATACTTTGTAAGAAAGTCAATGAAACCAGTGCTCTTCAAACCAAACGACCCGCTGTTCACAATCGTCTCTAAACACTACAA
>JAHWFP010077852.1:66021-81278 GCA_023313725.1 Lithobius niger
TTCAAACCAAACGACCCGCTGTTCACAATCGTCTCTAAACACTACAAACGATGGAGCAGAAGAATTGGAATCCAACAGAAGCAACCGGTACTGATACACATAAATCTGCCAACGTTATGGAAACTAGTTTCCAATTGTCTTTGTACGTTGTTTTTGATTGCTGCAACTCTAAACAGGACCTTTTATTACGTGAGCAATCCTGTTATAAAACTTTTGGATATCAAGTTTATTGAAGAAGTTGAAAAGGAGCCTACTATCGTCGTATGTTACCAACCTGAAGAGGTAATAAGTTAGTATTGAGCACTGGTCCCTTTATTAGTGTTTGACTGGGTCCTGGGGCCCTAGTATCGACTTGATCGTTTTCAAATCACATGCGGTTTTATTAAAAGTCACGTGCGATAGAATGGACGAGAATGGTGCTCTTTTTGGTAAAACCGCATGCGATTTGAAAAGCGCAACTCGAGACTAGGCCCCTTGGTACACATTTGCTTGCATTGGCATGGCGTTACAGTTGAAAAACGGGGTCACCAGTTTAAATTAAATATTCCCAAGTACCGTTTGAATTGTAAAAAATTCCTTGGGGGAGGGGGGGGGGGTGGCTAGAGTAGTTCCCACTTGGAACTTATTTGTCTCGGCCAAGTCTGTGAGTGCATTCAGAAATTAGAATCCTGGACGATTCCAGCAACTAGAAATAGAGCTCTTAATTTAAATAATCAATACCCATGTAGAAGTTTAAAGTTGTTAATTCAACGCACCTGGGGCCCACTGCCATACTTTGTTACTTGACATGGCCATGATTTTTCGATCAGCGTCCTCAGTAAGTCCACGTGAAACCTTACTGTTGTTCTAAACCAGTGAAACCACCAACAAGACAACAGGCCGTGTCAGTATGGCTCAGCGGAAAGACCTTGGCCTTTGATTTCAAAGGTCGTGGGGTTCGATTCCCCGCTCAGGCAGTCTGACATATAAGTCCAAAAGGCAACGTAAATAGGTTTGCATCCGCATTAAGTGAACCAATTTCGAGCCCATTGGCTTTCCGTCCCGTTTAACCAATAAGACAAACACTGCAAGTATTAGAAAAAGGGAATCAACAATTCAAGGCCAAAAGTGCTGAAAGAGAGCTACAGAAAAAATAACTTCATCAGAAGTGCTTGCACAGAACCACTGAGCAAAGCGAGAGAAATTCAGTGGCGTGTTTGTAAGGAGTGCAGAAGACAAGTTTGGTATGCCAAAGTATCACGATTTAGAAAACGAAAACGACCTCGTTTGACTTTTGAGGTAAGGTTTAACTGATCCGAAGTCAAAACAGCAAAGAAACACAAAGAATCTTTCTATAAGGTTGCAGACACAGCAGTGTTTTAGACACAGTGTTAGGTTTCACACACAACCATTATACACGTTAATTCAACTGTAACGAGAGCCCAACCTCCAAAACTTTTGATGCTGAAGCAAGTGAATAATAATGTAAAGGCTACATTTCGGTTATGTTCCAGAAAATGTTTTTTAAATATTCGTCAGTCATGTCGTCTACTATCCGTTCTCATCCTATTGAGTACACATAACCATGTTTCAAGACTTTCAAAGCACTTTTCCTGAATTACCTGTAGGGCTGTACTCAGGACACTACAACGATTAGTGTTTAAAAAAAAAAAAAAAACTATTTTCAAGCGATGGCGTTTAGCCAAGTCGAATGAACCCATCTTAAGCTGAACTATCGTGTGCAAATGTAAAAATGATAAAGAAATTTGAATGCAGTGGTTAGTTAGGTTTCGAGTGGGCTAAACAATACAGCAACACTGCTATAGCTGAAACCTTTCAGGAAAGTTTATTTGTGTTCCTTTGCTTTTTTGACATCGGATCAGTTCAACCACGCCTTAAGACGCCACGCCTTATCAAACGAGTTCGTTTTGTTTTCTATTATTTTAAGGTACTACCAACTGAGTAAAATATATTCGTCTGTTAACCAGGGAATGAGAGAAAATCCAACAAGTCCAATAAGTCCAATAAGTCCTACATTTTATACTTACGTGCCTTATGGTGCTGATCAAACCAAAATGTAAACTGATAAGAAACAACTTCCATTTCGCAGTGAGACTTATAGAACTATTCCAGAAATCGACTCCAGGGAAGAGTTGGCCAAATGTCAGTGTAAGGACAAAGCACGTCTATAGAGCAGTGACATTAGCCGCCATATTGGCACCAGTATGGGTTTTGGAGGGCATAACTACAAGGTGCACTACATAAAAATGGAGTGAAAAACAACGGAAGAGCGGATTTCTTAGGCTTAAAAGAACGTTGTTTTCTCCAACAACAAAAATCGCGCGTTTTAGGTCTAAGAAATCACTCTTCACAGCATCGGCTTCAGTATGATGCCCTTCTGTTTCTCTCTGCAGTGCCCCTTGCAGCTAACCCATTAAGGCTCCACCATAGAGTTATACACAATAATATACTACGTCGTGTCACTGCTCTATAGAAATACCCTCAGATACACTCACATTCGCGATTGTGGCTAACCTAAAATTGTTGAACCTTACCTAAGGTGTTTGCACTCACATTCGCCCTCTCACACTTGAGTGGGTTTCTGGAATACGTCTGTAAAACTTTATTTATCCACATGCCTGCATTTGAAACTCTTGGGCTTGAAACCGAACACTTTGATTGTACGGTTTTGTTGAATATTTTTAACCAGCTTTCCATCAAGCGTTTTGTTGCGCAGCATTGCAGACGATGAGCGCACTTACAGTATGTATTCCGACGCATCAAATGCATCAAAAATTGCTGATTTTTTTATGAGGTAAAAATTTATTACACGATAGTTGTAGTACGTGGAGCTATCATAACCAAGGACATTGGCATGTTCGTATGTTTATACGTTTTACCTATTAACCACTGTTTATGTAAACATAGTGGAATTGCCAGCAACTGGATACCAACAGTTATCCACATCGAGTAAACTAGTTTCTCAATCTGCCCGCTTTTTTTTGTTCACGGTTAAGTTGACTGTAATATAAGCTGAGTGTTTTAAATACAACATTATTGTGTGCGCGGCGTATCTTGAGTCCTGGAAGTATTTTATGAGCGACTACGTCTTCCTGGAGGGAGGGGGCTTTAATCCACGGCCGCCATTGTTTTTGTAACCATTTTGGATATCAACACGGCACTCTGCTACCAAAAACGTACAAACGATTATGTGTGTTCGTTCTGCAGCGAACTCAAGATAGGCCGCGCGCACCCTACAAACGTTGTGTAGTATCCAGTTACCTTAGCCCTACAAAAAACTTCAAATCCAGAGTTTGAATACTTTTTTTGCAAAACATTTTAAAATGTACTACAGTTGAATGGAGCCAAATGAATAAAGCAGTTTGATTACTAGCCTACATTAAATTTATTTGTACATTTTATTTGCAGCGTGTTGTTACGAAGTCATGCAAAAGGAATTACACTGAGGAGGTATGAGTGCAACATTATCTAACTAGAATATGATAAAAAAATAGAAATTTTGTTTCTTTTTCCTTTTTTACAGCCAGAGGGAACACTTCGACGAAGCGACCTATTTTTATGTTTTCTCGTCCACTTGCTTTTTTTATTCACGTGAAGTCCAATAAACATAAATTTCCAACTGTCAAGCCGTTAATAATAATGGGGAGTTTTAAAGCAGGCGGTTCCTGTGGTTGTGAAAAGCACACCCTTGAGCATTTGTCTCAATCTGGATGAATAAATTAATTCCCATTCAGTAATGAATAAAATAAGAGTTTTGTTTTTAAAACGACCGTACATATGTAAATGAATAATGCAACGGTATGATTACTGAACAGGCCCACAAATTCATTCAAAATCACCCCTCTACCCATAACCTTACAATGCATAATATGATAAAGCAATTATAGAAAAAAATCACAAAAACGTCAAAGACACACATGTCGTCAACCTACCACAAAACCTCCGACCTGAAAACTTCAAACCCGTAACTTTCACTTCCACATTTTAAAACTTCAACTCAATTCCAATCTCAAACTCAAACTTTAAACTCACATTTTAAACTCAATCAAATTAAGGACACTCTAATTTTGAATACAGTTGATATTGAAGATGGGAATGTAGCCTTGGAGGAATGCAACCGGAAATACCCTCGATTATGCCTGTCAATTTGGTTTGGGTGTATAATTTTAGTTTACATGTATCCACTTGTAAGAATATGTAAAAGGGATCCTATAGAGCAGTGACACGACGTAGTATTATAGTATATAACTCTATGCTGGAGCCTTAATGGGTTAGCTGCAAGGGGCACTGCAGAGAGAAACAGAAGGGCGTCATACTGAAGCCGATGCTGTGAAGAGTGATTTCTTAGACCTAAAACGCGCAAATTTTGTTGTTGGAGAAAACAACGTTATTTTAAGCCTAAGAAATCCGCTCTTCTGTTGTTTTTCCCTCCATTTTTATGTAGTGTACCTTGTAGTTATGCCCTCCAAAACCCATTGGTGCCAACATGGCTGCAAATGTCACTGCTCTATAGGAAGGAAGGAAATATATGCACATTATGACGGTACCAAAACATTTTGTTGAACATAGCCATTCTTCACAAGACGTAGCTTCAAAGGTTGCAAAATTTCTCCGGTATTCCAAATGAAAGGTTATTAAAGTTAAAATTGCTTTGCCTTCACAACTTTTAAATGAGGCATTAAAAGAAGTAGGCCTACCGACTGAAGTTCGTGTGTCGGCTGGAAATTTGGAAAAAATACAGAAGGGCTACACAAACGTTTCATTTCCCGAAATAACCTGAAACGTCGACAGAAATAGCATTAAATGAGGAATGGTTAAATACATGTGGTGCAAACCGTGAACAATTTGGAATTTATGAGCTAGTGGTACTGAAGCTGGTGGCAACCGAAAACTAGTATTTGCATATGTTCTCGAATATCTCTCGCAAACTACCAAGTGGTTTATTGATAGAAACTTTTCAGTTGCATCCAGAATTTTTAGGCAGCTCTACGTCCTTAGAGCACCAATTGGATCAACTGCAGAAACATGTATGCTGAATTATTACAAAGTATTTTACACAAATGTGCCATACTAAATTATAATATTTGCCTCACACAAGCATTGGAAATTTTGAACTAGCTGCTGTACAAGCTGCACATCCAAATTAGATATTGGTATTTCTTTTAACGCAAAACTCATGAGAAAAATTCTAGAGCTAGGGCTCGGGCTCGTTACCAGGTACGGCAGCAATGAAGGCATTAAACAAGGGTACTCCTACCCATAACCATGTGACAGAAGGTATGACCTACAGTAGACAGTCGATTTCCGACGAACTGACTCCTCTTGTTGACTCTCTTAGAGAGGTGCACGTTACAAGTAAATTTCGCCAAGTGCAAACCAGTGTGCCCTCAGTGCAGTACGTCCGGTAAAAATTCGTTGGTTCCCATCACTTTTTCTTCCAGATGTTTGAAACGTAAATGAGGCAATGCTAACAGGAGAAGCTCGGACAAACAGTTTATGTGTTGTTTGGGACAATGATTTAAGAAATTAGCGGGTCAAAATCATCCTACGCTCTGGAAATTAATTCAGGCCGTATAGAACGATCAGCCATTATTGGCTACGGTTATTGTTCAAAATGCAAGTGGCTTCCCTCCTGCAAACGTGTTAGAAAAGAGCGTATTGAACGACAAACATGTGTACTATTGCTGTCCCCAGTGTTCCGTGACGGACCGTGAGATTTCGCTGGCTTCCTCCGGGTGGTGTGGTATCAGTTTTCAATAAAAACAAACCAAAATACATTTGTTATCTGGTGGTATTTTTGCATGCATGACTTTTGAAATGGTGGTATTTTGGATGTCGTATGCTTGATTGGTCGTATTTTGGCTGGCTGTATTTCATCGGATAACCTTGAGTGGTGACAGCACCTTCCCGTCCAAGCTTCAAGACTTGTCTGTCATCTTTTGGGGGATTGGCATAAGGGCATGCTTAAACCAGTTTTTTTTTTATTGTATTGTACGGTATTGAAACGTGTGGTTTTGAAGAGCGGAATAAAATTTTTTCACCTCTCTTGCATTATAGCGTGATTTGAAACATGAAAAGGGCATATTGCTTATCATACACGGTATATATGATTGAAGTCCTTTTTCCAGCAAAACTAAAATTATTAATCTCTCCGTTTCTATGCGACCAAACTTGGCCAGATAGTAGATAGTAACTTTTCCCAACTTTATACCAGCGTTTATGCGATTCCGTGCAAGAGTAAACGTACGGAGCCACACGTAAATTTGAAAAGTGTTCACGTCTTGTTGTTCTGTTTCTTGTTCTTCTTGGCTGACACGGTTTCAGAAAAAACTACTGCACCTACCTAAAATCTGAAAAATGATCTAAGTCAGAAATTTCACTGGGCTTCATTCTCAGAGATACTATTTTTTCGATTGGTCGAGCCGTTCCGGAGTTACGGGACCCTGAACGATCATTTTGATTGTTTTACATTGTTTTAACCTTTGTAATTAGGGAACAGTGACACTCAGCAAACTCCAAATCCAATCTTTGTGCACGTGTTATGTCTTTGCTAAAAAGTTGATTGTTGGGGGCAATGGGTTGTTTATTGAAGGGTCCTGTATTTAGCGTAGGTAGGGGTATGTGACTTTTGGTCAGGGCCTCTGTAAATAAATTGAATTGAAAGAATCCGTGTTTCTGGTAAACGCATATATATTTAAACCAAACTAAGCTTCGTTGCAAATTCCGAGCAGCCTCGAAATTGGCAGCTAGAGTCGTTAGAATGGCGTATTTATTTCGCAGATGCAGGCGTTCAGAGCTGAGTTGAGTTGTTTAAAAGTGGCCAGCAACAATCGACTGCATGCATAAACATTCCTTTGTAGCGCGACGCCATAGCCGTAAAAAAAGGTACACGGATTACAAACAAAAACGTCAAGTGTGCCATAAAAAAGGGGTTATATGATTGAATTTTCATTTGTTAAAATGTACACGGATAAAAATTGATGATTTTAAATTGAAATAATCAAATGTACAATTGAGAAATTTGCATCTGTTTAAGTGCTGTTATGCTTTACCAATCATATATTTTACATAAAGCACAACAGCACTTAAACAGATACAATTTTCTCAATTTTTATCCGTGTACATTTTAACAAGTGAAAATTCAATCATATAACCCCCTTTTTATGGCACACTTGACGTTTTTGTTTGTAATCGGTTTTTTTTTTATCAAAGAAAGTCACTTTGGGTGCAACACATTTCTACTATTGATGAATTAGTTATTGATGTGTAAATATTAGAAATTCTTGGATTAACATTAGCATTTGTCGCAAAAAGTATACAGGGTGTAACAAAAGGTCGTGTCCAAACTTAGGTGACTAATTCCTTAGGTCAAACTAAGAATATAATTCATATAAACATTTGGCCAAACACGTCTTGTTCTTTGGTTATCGCATGAATTGAGAACCCAAATTCCAGCTCCGCCTCCCCATCTCCACCCACGCTCTTGATATTGCAAAAACAAATAAAAAAATGAAGACAATGAACTGAAGGTAGAGAACAAACTGTTAAGAAGCAAAATCAGACTAAAGAAAAAATATCTCTATTGCCAAACAATTTGTCCTGGAGGGGAAGCAACGATTGCTCGAAAACTTCGTTAGTCGGTGTTAATGTAGGACTGATAATACCATAGAGGTTTTAATAACGCGAAAGTATTAAACGCGAACATCAGTTTTGCACAGGTCGAAACTAAGATAAGAAAACATTGTGAAATAGGAAAAGGCCGATAACAGTACTGCTGGGTCAAATGGAATCGCGTAACACTGCACGAACGTGCAGCAGCTGGATTATTGTTCTGATGCTGTCGGAATCTGTTGACCATCTCTTACTACAGTGTTGGAGGTTTGTATCGATTTAATAGTCCAGCTACTGTACATTCGGTGATATTGTGACGAGTCCTTGTCAGCAATGCGAGATGGTTCACAATAATTCGTCAAAAATCCTTCCCTGGGCATTAGAGCAGGTTTGCAAATGCCCTGCAGACAACGTTAATTCCATGAAGTGCTGGAGTGGTTCGTAAAAATAAAAAAAAATATAAAAATGTTATTGTTTTCCAAAGACACCTGGTTCCTGTGTGTGGTTGGGGGGATAGCAGTTACAGTAATTGTTCAAAGTTTCTTCCCTGAACATTAATGCAGGTTTGACACCGTCGAGCCAATGAGTTTCGGACATGTTCGAAAATTGCAACGGTGGTTTTGTTTTTGCAATAGCCAGAGCGTGGGCGGAGGTGGGGAGGTGGAGCTGGAATTTGGGTTCTTAATTCATGCGATAACCAACGAATAAGACGTTTTTGGCCAAATGTTTATATGAATTATATTCTTAGTTTGACCTAAAGAATTAGTCACCTAAGTTTGGACACGACCTTTTGTTACACCCTGTATATTCATGCTTTATAATTAGTCCAGTCAAAATAGGACTTGAGGTGGAATAAAATCCCAAAGTTTTGAAACTTTGTAAGGTTGTTCGGGGAAGTCTAGCAATGACTATATCAAAAGTCCTGATGATTTGGAGGTGAGTTGGCTTCGCTAGACCATAAAATATCCCAAAATAGGAGACTTTTTATTAGTTTTCCGTTAATATCTCGGAATATGTGAGTCATACCAAAAAATGTTTCCTACAAAAATTAAAGAGGACAAAATTTACCACAGAAATTATTCTCTTTAGTTTTTCTCTAGCACAGGTAGTTTACGAGATATTTGATTTCGAAAACTGAGAAATCTTCGAAATTGACACTGTACGTTGTGTACATAGATCAGGTGAACACACCCTAACATCATTTAAGTTACTACTCGATCATGTAACATCAAACACTTATTTACCGCTATACATATTTACTACATATGCAGTTACTACATCAGGTTACTACATATAACATCACATCGTAACATCAAACCACATCGAGGTCAATGTCCTCCTCCGGAAGGTGATCGTCCTCAACAGTTGGTGTCAGACTATTCAAACAGTCATCATGGCAGTTGTGGCAGATAGCAGTGCAACTCATGCTTATTTTCCTGCACCTACACTTGTTTCCACAACATGTGGTGCATCTGCAAAATATGAATTTAAGACAGCCTCAGGGGGTACAGAATCTGTGATACCGTAGGCACAAGATTGCCGTTCTGCTTAGGCTCTCAACCCCAAAGTGCAGCTAGCTGGTAACTCATTACCCATCCATGTGTTGCAGTTGGTGGAAAACACGAAAGGAGCGTTGCATAGCTGCCCCTTAAGTGGGAGGGAGAGATAGTAGCTCCGACTCCATATTGGTGAAAGACTTTGTGAGGTCATGGTGCCTATCAAAGTTGAGGAACGTTGTAGCAGGAGCTCTATATACACAGCAAAGAAAAAACTGATCTGCCTCCGCTACCTGTTGATACTTGGAAGTTGAGTGGTTGAACACATCTGCTACTCAGCGTAATGCCTCACGTTGTAACAGCAGTTTGTAACCTGCTACTTTCTCCTTCCAAAAGGAAGCTTGTCTTGTCGCACCCTGTGAATGCACGAGGAAATAGTATGACATCTTTCAGGCCCTTCCGTTGCTGTTGAGTTGAAGAAATTACATGTGTTCCTACCTTTCTACGACCTGGCTTGTAGAAGAATGTATTTCTACTTCTTCTCCACAAATGGCTACATTGTCCAGTCCCTCGCTTTGGTGGTGACGCTCCTGACAATTATAGTGTCAGCATCATTAGGTCTTTGAAGGCATTGTACTCCTCTGCCATTTAGTTGGAGGAAAGCATCTTGATCAGCCTGGCCTATGTTTGTTAGATTGAAACTGATGAAGCGGAGGCAAGACACAGATTTTTCTTGAGTCTGTAGAGAGCTCCTCCTACTAAACGTCCCTCAACTTGCATAGGTGCCACGCCACTCTAGATGGAAAATAAGCTACCAGCTGCACTTTGGGATTGGGAGAGTAGGCAGAATGGCAATCTAGTGCCTGCTGCAACCAAAGATGCTGTTGCCTCAGAAGCTGTCCTCAACCTCATATTTAGCAGATGCACCACAGGTTGTGGAAACAAGTGTGGGTACAGGAAAATAAGCGTGAGTTGCACTGCTATCTGCCACAACTGCCATGGTGACAGTTTGAATAGCCTGACGCCAACTGTTAAGGACGATAACCTTCAGGAGGAGGACGTTGACTTCGACATGATTTGATATTATTGTATATGCTTTTATGTTACGATTTGATGTTACGATTTGATGTTACGATTTGATGTTATATGCAGTAAATAAATATGTATAGTGGTGAATAAGTGTTTGATGTTATATGATTGGTATAGTTACTTAAAGGAAGTTAGGGTTGGTTCACCTAATCTACGTACACAGCGTATAGCAGAGCTCTGCCAATTTCAGAGATTTCTCAATTTTCGAACTCGAATATCTCGTACTCGAATATCTTGTAAACTACTGGTGCTAGAAAAAAAATGAATAGGATCAAGTTTGTGGTAAATTTTGTTCCCTTTAACTTTTGTAGGGAACATTTTTTGGTCTCACAGATTCAGAGATATTAACAGAAACTAATAAAAAGTCAGCGATTTTGGGGCATTTTATGGTCTAGTGAAGCCAGCTCACTTCCAAATCATCAGGACTTTTGATATAGTCATTACTAGACCTCCCCGAAGAACTTTACAAAGTTTCAAGACTTTGGGATTTTATTCCACCATTCGCCAAATTTGAACCTTCGTTGACTGGACTAAATACAGTAGGAACTATTTACTTAGTTGTCGGTCTAATGTACAAGTTTTCATGTTTTTTCCCCTTCTTTCTGCAGGTTCTTCATCACATTGAAATTTTAGGTATCAAGAAGGAGGTATGATAAAAAGTATACATATTTTCATAAATGTAAGCCAGTTAAAAATTAGATACTAATACCTACCGTGTCTTTATTTTGATAGCAATCATAATGTCGACTTTTCAAAACTTCTATTACAACATAACAACAACATTTTGTTTTCAGTATACATTGCCGAAAAGATAATCACACGTTTGACAACCAAGTCATTGAAACGTACTACATAGTCTATTTTTTTTAACTTGACCTCCCGTCTAAAAGAAAAATATATATTATTATATTCTTCCTTGTAATATTTTCTAAAGTACTCGATTTTGAGCTATCTTGTGCTAACCACTCACTTATTGAGCCATAAAATAACCGTTTCTCAGAGCTTCTTAAGCAGTCGCAATAGCTGAAATTTTTTTACATTTTTTTTTGGTAAATAGAATAGTAAAGTTTAACGAGTACTGAACTCTGCGGACTAAACTCTGTGTCAACATTATGGCATCAAAAACCTTAGAAGAAAGTAATTCACGTATTGTTCTCGTTTTGACTTCAGTGCAGTTAAACCTCACCGTATGTATAAACATCAAAATACTTCGTTTTTGTTTTCTAATCATTACGATAAGGCATTGATGATTATGAGACGGGTCTGCGTTAATCATTTTAATTCGACTGTGTAATTTGTGAGGGTAGGTTATTCAATTTTAGGTTTCTGGGAATACTAACCTTTATTTTTTTTTAATTATTTAAATCTTATGGTATTCAGCCCACCCCATTTTCTCACGTTACAGCAACAAGAATATCTCATTTTATGATTCTTTATTTGTAGGCATTTAAGCAGTCACCTTGTGGGACGAATTTCACATACGTGGTAAGATGATACTGGTTAGAAAGAAAATTTGATACTAAAGCCTGGAGCTGCCCATGCTGTAACTACGGCTTTCATCCTTTCTCCCAAGGCCGTCTGGGAAAGAAGCTGTGAGTTTTCTTTTCTTGCTTCAGGCTAGTTGAATTAACATCGTCAGATTCATATTTTACAAAAGCAGTACAAAATTGGGTCAACTTTCCGTCATGAGCGTCAACTGGCGTTGAACCAAGAGGCGAGACACGCGATTTCTACCCCAGTTCAGCCTTGGCTTGAAGAATCCATCTCTTTCCCCTATTTAAGATTGTTCAGTACTACTTCACATGGAGTTGTTCTACGCCTGGACTAATAGTCGTAGCACAAGTGATATTATCGTACCAATGTATTACGTTAAAGGGCAATTCCATCCATTTTGACATGCATGTTTTAGTTTTGGATCACTTACACAATAACTAAATACAAGAATTACGGTGGAAATACGTTACGTACGCCTGATACAACAATTTAATTACTGAATAACCAAATCACGTAATGGGTGTCACCATTGTTTCGCGCGGAACAACCGAAATTAATGCCGACAGATGGAGCTGTGCCGTTTCGAATCAAGTGCTGACGGAAGCCCACTGAGATAGCTGTGTTGGCTGTGGGTAGCTCAAGCGCTATTGTTGTGTTGTTTGTTTACCAGTTTTGACAAAAAGGGGGGTCGTCAGTCACATGGATTGGTCTTCGAATCGACTCGAGCCAAATAACTTCATTTGAGAATGAAGATTTTTTTTCTCGTTCGCAACCAGGCAACCATACAGGTCTGCAACCTATTTTCTCAGCCCTTTGTGAATCCTGTATTTTTAAATGCTAAATTATTGACACTAGATGTTTATATGCCCCAATTTTGGCAGCGTGTTCGTTAACAATCACCACGCTATCACTACTGCAGGCAATATAATACAACTCGAGCACCGTGTTTGTCAACATCAGTTCATAGTGTAAAGGCATGCAAACTGCATTATTTTATTTTATTCTCTTCATTTTGCAGTTTCTTGGAGCAACTATGAAAAGAATGACAGGGCATGAATCCCGGCGTGTTCGGTTACTTGACGGACATTGCTTAGATTTTGATGAAGGTAAGGACGTCGGCATTTTTGCGTTCATTTTAAACTACGCTTATGACGTATGTTTTTTTTCGAATTGGGTTTGGTTTGTAATGGAAGCGTCGTTGAAATGGCAATAAATAAACGCAAGTGAGTAAGGCATTTTAGGTATTCGAAAGTATCGAAAGAATCGAAAGTATTTTCTACCACTGCTAGCATGGTGCAAAAAATTCGGCGAAATAAACGGATTTCATCCAAATGCAACCTCTTAGGTACTCAGGGGCTTATGGGTCTAATTAAAAGTGCGGCCCACTATTTTTATTTTTCTCTAAGTCGGAAGTAGGCCTACCGTTTTTTAAAAATATCTTACCCCAAAATTGACGGATTTACTATTAGTTGTGTTGAGGGCTTTCAAAAAGGCTTGTATCTCACACAGATGTATTAAATTGTTCTAAAGTTATGGAGCAAAAATAACATGTAAGTACCAAAAGGGCATGTCATTGTTGGAGTAAAAAATAAGTAATAAATTTTCACACAAAAATATTGAAATAATGAATCAATTTGTTCTGTTATTTATATTAGGTTTCTTTGTACACAATGTCTGACTCTGATTTTTTTACGTAGATAAACGCAGGGTTGGTACTAACTAGGAATCCTGTTCTTGCAGATTACTGATACTCGTATGTCATTATTTTCATTAAGCAAAGTAATTTATTGCTAATGTCACTTTACCTGGTTTACATGGAAACCAGGCATTTTTTCAAATATTTTTGGAAAATGCCTGGGTTTCTGGCCATTTTGAAACTGTTTTCGCAATAATTTCTTTTTATGGCTTTGTGTACGATTTTGTACTGACTTTTTCTAAAGTTACAGTTATGCTGCAATTACCTTATTTAGTTCAATGTCGAAGATTTTGTCAGCCTGTTCAGTGTTCAGTCTATTCAGTCCATACATTAGGAGCCATTAGTGGAAACTGATCTAAATTTATCAGTCAAACTTTATTATAAGCTGTAAAAATGGTCGTCTACCAGCTGACCTAAGACTGATTGAGAATGTAAACCCACTTGTGTGTTCCTTGACTCATACCACGTTACAAACCAAATGTTCTGCGTTCTTTCAACACTTGTGTATTAATTATTCAATCCAAAAATGTTAAAAATTTCCTATTTGTTGTTATTTGGATAAATTCTTTTAAATATTTGTATTTGTGATAATTAAACCAGGCGCAATTGCTGTTTGCCGTGACGTCACCATGAGTTATAGCCAATGACGAACGAGAACAACGGCTGTTTGGCCGTCTGATTGGACTAGCCCAGTCACGTGACATGGACGTCACAGCAAACAGCCATTGCGCGTGGTATAAAGTGTTTTTTTCAGTTGTTAGAAAGTAACTGTCAAAAAATCAACGTTTTTTTTTTAATTTTTACTTTTGGTTTTTATTGTTTAGAGAAAAGCAAATCAAAGGCACGATTATCTGCCCAAAGCACGAAAGAATATTTCCTGGGCTTACTTCCCATAAATGGAACAAACCATTTAAAAGTACGTATTTAAATCTTTCCTACCTAGTATTTAATTGCAAAAAAAAAAAAACTAGCCTGACCGTACAAGTGGTTTGAGGCTTGGTAAAAAAAATAATGAGTATAAATAATTCTCATGTGGGTTTCTACGAAAATGTCCGATTGTAGCCGTCTTCCATTTCGACGATGTGTACCACGTGATGGATACTGCTCCATCATGTGAGAAAAGGCTAATATGCAGACGAACAGTGAGGAAAGAGCATATTTTTGCAGTCAACATGGATAATGTATAAGAAAGTGCTGCACGTCCTGCAAACTAAATTAGAATATGAAAATTTCTTGCAGCATTTTATGTTTTTCCCCCCCGCAGCATATTTATAATTTTCATGTCTGTTGCTTGTATAATGGCAGTATGGTAGTACTGGATAACGGGATAAGTTTTGGTAGGAACAGGATGAGGTACCAAACAATTTTCCTGTACACAAAAATATTCCCTTGCTTGCGAAAAAATTTGTTCCCCTGGCAGTGGCGAAGTACGTTATTCTGGTCACACCACAATTTCCTTAATATGACAATCTTGATGATACCAACCTAATCCGGCGACACTCTTCCGGATTGACATTTTAGAAAAGGTAAAAGTTAATCGGCAATACTTACAACTCAGTGGTGAAATGTAGGTTTCTCATATTGGTCCTGACGTGTTCTTCCTGTTTTTCTTAACCTCCTGCTGGCCGTATAAGTGGACTGTAAATGACTGTATATGTATATAATACACGAGTTAGTGTTGTCTATTTTTGTGTGCCATTCTGCCACATCGTTTATTCGAATGGAATAAAAAATCACCAACCAAGGCATTGTAGACACAGAAGTATTGCTGAATTTCATAAATTTCGATTTTTTTAAAAAATTTTTATGTCATTATTATTACTAGTGTTGTAATTCTTAGACACACTACAAGAAAAAGACATGTAAGCCAT
>JAHWFP010077853.1:0-10632 GCA_023313725.1 Lithobius niger
TCGCGCTGCGCGTTGGGTAGCCGTCTATTACACCGGATGCTGGAACGGATGGGTTAAAATAAAATATCAAATATCTAACGTTCGGTTTCATAATTAGCCACTACAGTGTTGCCCAGCAAAGTTTGCGATCCCATATGTTTTTAGTGGATATTTACCAAATGGAAAACATTCCGTCTCCCCGTCCCGCAAAAAATGGGTCCGCAAAACTAAAAAAGTTCTTTTAAATGCCGTTAGGTTTGAAATTTTTACGCAAAACGCCACTCAGGGTCAAATTACATTTCTTTCTTTATTTGTGAAAAATGCAGTACTATGCAACGGTTTAAAATTTTCTTCCCCACTCCCCTTTATTTTGGCGTGTTTGGAAAAGACGTAGCGCAACCACGAAGTTTGTGTTTTGGAGGCGGTGGGTCCAAAAAAAAATTTCGAATCAGAATAAGCTCTGAGAATTTGGCTAAAGAGCTGAAAAGTGGAGGTGGTGGGACGCTGCTTTCACGTACTTTGGAGCCCTTCAACTGCAGTAAATGCCTTACCTGTGTAATCCCGCCAGATTTTACTGTTAACTTCGGGCCTTGGGGGGGGGGGGGGGCACTTGCCCCTCTTATCTCCCCCCCCCCCTCCCTTCACCACCACCGGGGACGCAATCTTGTGAAAACCTGAAACTCTCCTTTAATGCTCGTCCGTAAATAAATATTTTTGTACCCTATATTATTTTTTAATCGTCGGTTATAGGGTATTTTCGCATTTCGCCCACCTCCATCACGCTTTAACCTATTTTCCTGCGAAAGATTTATTAAATCCTAAATAAATTTTCGGTCATTTTTACAGTCTTCTTCACCGACTGAGAACCGTGCGTTGCTTTGTAATGAAGCTGCAAAATAACAGACGTAAGGTTAGCCTTTAACAAAGCATTTGGCGCAAAAATTAGCATATAATGTTATTAACTGTATATTTAGAAGAAAAAAAGTATTACAACTCGTATCCCCATGGAATTCACTGCTGTGAAGGTACACAAACTAAAAACGGATTAGAATTCTCTCGAACACAATGAATTAGCCTATAATTTGAACTCCAATTTCAGGAAACGACGATTGTTTTTACTGACTGGTAATGTCAGAAAGTGAATGCAATTTGTGTTTGAAATCTGTACATTTGTGTTTGTCGGTTTCCGTTTTTAGTTATATTTCGTGTGAGTGAGTATGAGTTCATTTTATGTGTATGAATTTTTAATTTTTCAAGTTTGTATAGGCGTTTTGTTGTTAATGGCGTTTGTTTTGTGTCTGTGAGTAAGTTTTAAGTTCGTGTGCATGTACGTCTTTTCATTTTGTGTGTGTATTTTTAATGTGCGAATTGTCCAACCGTTTTGTTTGTTTGATTAGTGATATACATGTATGCGTGTGCATGAGGTTGATATGTCACATTGCTCGTTCCCTGGAATTGGAGTTCCAATTATAGTTCGTTTCGTTCCACTGAACCCTAATTCGTTTTCTATTTGTCTAACTTCACAGCTGTGATTTCCACGGGGATACTAGGTCTAATACTTTTTTTTTAAACGATGTTCAGTTAATTTGTTGGCTTTGTTCGCTTCTTTTTTAGTGTCATTGGTACAGTTGATTCATAGTTGATTCTGTATTTTTGGAGGCAGTTGTAGTATTCACGCTAACAAATTTCGGAACAGTTCAACCATGGACTTATATTCTATCCAGAGCTATGATTCAACTTCCAGAAGCCCGCGTTGAAGAACTAAATAAGTCGTTCAGTCATGTCGGTCACTCAATACGGTTTAAAACTGAAAGATTTACGCAAAAGCCCGGTTTCATTTTGATTCCTAATAAAGAATTAACCATTGTTGTTGTTTGACTGTTTTTAGGGTGCACGAACCCAAACTGAGTTATCTACCCCGCGATGATGAGAGGGACAATTTAGCTGGATGTCGTTGGCCAACAATGTTATTTCCCCGAGCCCAAGCATCGCACCATTGTTACAAGCTACAGTATCGCACCATTTTGACATTGTTAGCCCCTCCTGCAACCCTGATACTTTTCTGAAAATTCTCGTGCGCAAACTAACTCGAAGCACTGTCAGCCGGCCGTGCTAATGACATGGTTTAAATAACAAGTTGAATAAATTATTTACCATATGCCCCGGGAGTAGTGGGCAGCATTCCGGCTTCCACATTTAATGAAGCAACGCTATAAATATTTAAAAGTTCCAGAGAAAATTCGGTGAAAATTAAAACCGGCTGTTTTTTTTTTCTGGTTCAATTTCGACGCGCTATTGAGCAATATACAATTTACTTGATTAAATTAATTTTAATAATAAATACATTATATGTTTAAAAAATAAATAAATAAATAAATATTATTTACCTGTTGCAAAAACAGCGATGAGAAATAGAACGGCTTCCATGACGGCTATCTTCTGAAGCGCTTCCACCGACGGAAAAAAATGTCCGACCTTGTGCCCTCACCAGGATGCGCAAATATCGATCACTGATCACACCATGCCCGAAAATAACTAACGGATCCGGGGAACAAAATCCAAAAATCCAACAAAATCAGTTTATCCAGCTATTGTTCACGATGATTGACACGTTCTTTGCTGTAACGGCGCTAACGGTGTTGATGTCAACAATGGTTGCGACTTGCACTGTAATGCACGCACATTTAACACAACACTGACACCCAAGAACACAACACGCACCAAACACACACACACGTATTGCACGTCGCACCGAATGTCTGCACTTACTCACGTGCTGTGTGAGAATGAAAGAAGTGAAGACTGAAGCAACGGTCTGTGGAGTAGTAGGTCGCCTACGGCTACAACTAAAACCTACTTTTCGAAGTGAGCGGTAGTTGTTTCGTGTTGTCGCCGCTTCGAGGCGTTGACGTGTATAGCGGACTAGGCCGACGCTGGACATAGGCTACGCATACAACTATGGTCAATTTACTGGTACGCGGACAAATAGGCACTCGCATGTAGACACCGGACAAATAGGCACCAAGTTTTTTAATTTATTTAAAAATTAGGATGGATTTTCAGCGGTCATTGCGGCTGAGAGGTGAGAGAGAGAGCTAAGCCTGGTTGCTGGAGGTTTGCGGATCTGGTCGAACCGCTCCGCTGGAAAGGGGATCTTGGCAAAGTCCCTGCCAGGACTGCCGGCCAGGGTAGCGTGAGAGATCACCATGCTCCTTCAGCAGCTATGGTAACTTATTCTGGCCAATTCTGAACAATCTTTCGGCCCCAATGATGATCGGGGTTTCCCGGTTCAAATCCCCGGGTTTGCCCCTCCCTTTACCAGATATTTCTTCTCTCAAAAAAGGCTGGTAATGTTCAAAATTGAGCCGGCTCAGCAACACAAGCGTTGTTGCTGAACTTCGGTTGGGTTAAGGCACAAAGACATTAATTAAAAATCAAATTGGGGGGAGGGGGGGGGGATGTCGTGTGTTAGCCGCAGTTGGAACATTAATTCACCACAAAGAATTTCGAACAAAGTATGAAAATCCCCACCCCCACCGTCCTCCCTCATCGGTCCAACACGAATAAGTGTTCCATATTCCATCCCAATTTGTACACCCCAATTTACTAGGCATCGCAATAAACACAATCTCGTATTTAGATAAGCTACAAAGAGTCATACCTTTCACTTACTAAGTTAGTGACCTAAATTTAATGCTTAAAAGGACATGCCTCCCAGCGCCATTTTTCTCGATCCTCCATATCAAGTATGGCCCCAAAGTTTCATTTACTTACCGTTAGTCAATCCCTAGCTAAAAATCCGTTTTCAAATGTGGCGTCTAGGAGATTTTCTGTTGAATATTGGTAACTTTATTTATTGGTAACTTTATTGGTAACGATATTAGTGTCACTAGATGGCGCCAGGGGATTTTCTTTATATTTTTCCGTGGCGCCATCTAGTGACGTGCGTATCGTTAAGCTTTATAGCTTGTTTCCAGGTGTACGAGGGCGTACCAAATTTTTACTCGATAATTAAGGAATTACGTGGCTTGTTTGTTGCATTTAAAAGTTTGCTTTGTACATTCCTTTGCTTCCTGCGAGAAAGAACTCAATAGGACTAAATACTACAATGCTAATTTGGTGGCAACCGGCCTATAATGTAGGCTTTTCTGTAGGCATCTTCTTTGTTGCAGTTAGTGAATATATGCAAAGGTTACAAATACTGTTTTGCTGTGGGATGCGTCAAATATACGTGGAGGGGGAGTTCTTTTAAGGTCGACCCGTCCTACTCATTTCCAGGTGTTGTATAAATCATTGCTGACTGCCTATACTGTAATTAGAGCAGAGCGAGCGAAGCGAGCGTAGCTCCCTGTGTAGTGACTCATTGGGATTTCTGTGTAATAACATCCCGCCAAAACTAATAATGTGTGCTGACATAAAGACTTGGAGAGAGACCTTTTCTTTTCAAACTGAAAATCGTGTATATTTTTGGCCGAAAAATTAAGGAAATCTATCGGAAATTGCTAGAAAGCAGTTGCTAGAAACCAATTGTTAAAAACCAATTGTTGGAAACAGTTTTTGGTGTGCCTTAAGGGTTTCGTCGGGGAGATGACCGGAAGCGGTTAACGCTCACTACAAAACCCTTTGCACCCTTTTTGCGTGTGTATTTGTTCCACTGATGGTCGTGGAGCAGATAACCCCGTTTGAGTTCGTGTCAAAGAACAAACAACAGCATTAGGTGTGTGTATTGGTTTCAAAGGGGTTCAAAAGGTTTAACTAGCGTTAACCACAACTGTGTATTGGATTTCACATTTACCGAGGGTACATGGATGTTCGTTAGAGCGACGTAAGTGTTGCGTCGACTTAATTTTACGACAACATTCGTTGATTCGCATCAAGAACCTCCATGTAACCCTGCTACGTCGCGTTAGTGGCGAGCTTGTAGCGAATTAGTTGAACCCCCTTTTACGTCGACGTAAGAGAAGTTAGTGCGACATTGGACCTCCATGTACCCCACTTTATATGCTCTCTGGCTTGAGCCAGATCTAGTAGTACGCTGTGATTGGTCAAAACAGTTGGCCAATTGAATGCTACAATTTTGAGGATGAACAATTCAGGTTCACGAGAAACATGCAACTACATTATCGATAAACGAAAATTGGGCACTAATCGCGAATAAAAATGAAACGATCCTGGACCAAAATTGTGAAGGATTCAGTAAAATAAAATAAAAGGGAGGGAGAGGAAGGAGAAAGAGAAGGAGGAAAGGGGTGAAAAACGTAAGGAGGGACAGATTTGTGGGAGAGAGGGAGGGAGAAAGGCGAAGATAGGTGCAGCTGCCTCCCCCCACCCCTTGGAAACTGCCATTACCCTCCCCAAACATAATCTCACGCTTCCCTCCTGTATGTCAACATGTAAGGGCGGCGGCCGTTTACTTTCATCAACGTCCAGAACGTTCTATAGATTTAAAGACCCTAAATAATAAGAGAAAAATTCGGAATCTCCCGTATCCTATAGAGCAGTGACACGACGTAGTATTATTGTATACAACTCTATGCTGGAGCCTTAATGGGTTAGCTACAAGGGGCACTGCAGAAAGAAACAGAAGGGCATCATACTGAAGCCGATGCTCTGAAGAGTGATTTCTTAGACCTAAATCGCGCGATTTTTGCTGTTGGAGAAAACAACGTTATTTTAAGTCTAAGAAATCCGCTCTTCCGTTGTTTTTTTCCTCCATTTTTATGTAGTGCACCTTGTAGTTATGCCCTCAAAAAACCATACCGGTGCCAATCTGGTGCCAATATGGCGGTAAATGTCACTGCCATATTAATGTTAGGTTTAAAGACGCATTTATGAGCCGACCTACCAACATTACCGCCAGAATTGAAATCGCGATGGCAAAAGGGTTGCTTTTATGAATTTGAGTTTGAATTTGAGTTTATTCTTCCCGTCACAGTTTTCATTGGGTTTTTGTGAGGTGAAAACATGCATGGGCAATCACAAAACAAGTCAGTAAAAAAAAATGGAAAAAATGATGGTAATCCCATGTAAAATGGGTCGTCAAAAAAATATGAAAAAGACAAAAAGTTAAAAAAAAAATACAGCAGGAACAATCAAAATTCGAAATTTGAGGTCACGCCCTGAACTATATGAATAGAAAACAAAAGAACCAGCTGAAAACTCATGAACGAAATTCAAAGTTAGGTGACCACTGAAAAAGAAAGGATTTTAGATTCAGAGCATAACACTATCAAGAGCTCTTGCAAACTGATTGATAGTTACGGAATTTTTAACAGGGTCCGGCAAACCATTCCGATATTTGACAAGTCGTGGGTCGAATACGAAAAAAAAAATTGTAGTGATCACGAAATAGTTCTAATTTCCATGCTGGACGACAGGTCTCTATAGCGAGGTGGAAGAAATGTATTATCAGCTATAATAACACGAGTGCATTTGTGAAATCGATAATTTGTGAGTTTTAGTATGAAACACCTTTCCAGATTAAATTTACTGGAAAGTAGAGTGCTAAAACCAACAAATTACAGATGTCATAAGTGTACGTAGGAGTGGTATTCGGGGTGAAAATTTATGCTTACTTTCCGTAAAACGATTCTTACTAAAGTGTATTAAATCAAGACTCACGCTAGTGTGTCGTCCGCCAAGATAAGCGATAACATTCAGATAAAATATATATATGAGCATGGCGACCACTAGACGCGTTGCGCCTTTACAGTTAAGGTAGTTTGGCTGTTTTCAGTCATCTGAGGATAAATAACAATGCGACAGAAAAGGCTGAAACTTGTTTGATCGGGAGACTTTGGTCGCCTGACGACATAAAAGTCACTGTTAGTGACACGGCTTACCGTTTTCTTGTTGAAAAAACGACATGAATAACGTTGATATTTGCCTAATTACTGGCTACAACTACTAGCTAACGCCATTTTTGTTTCACGAAAATAAATTCTTCATGCGATGAATAAAGCTGGTTCATATTTTTATACTAGTTCAATTTTTTTCAACCCCCTCCCCTTCTAAATAAAAAAAAAAAGGTATCTTTCATAACGTGATTAGTTGGTGCCAAAATAATCATGCTATGAAATGTACAACTTTTTCTAAAGTTGGAAGGGGGGGGGGTAAAAAAATTGGGGGGACTGCTCATAGTTTTTTTTTGGGGGGAGGGAGAATGGACACCTCTGTCAGCTAAGGTATAGTCTTCGCATAAACGCGCCCTTAATAGCGGTAAAATGCTATCGTTGTTCAAACTGAAAATACATTTAAAAACTACAGTTTGTATATTTCTACAAAGTTTTAATCGTTAATGGGCCGGGCACAGTGTATCTTACAAAACTGTGGCAGAACCACGGTCAACTGTTACGGGATCTGGTTTCCAAAATGCTGGATGTTGGCTTTACTGCGTAGCACGGATTTTGTTAGGGTTCCATTTAGTTAAAACACTGTTGCAAACGCTATTTTTAGAGGTACGCGGTGCGAAGCAAGGCAAGAAGCTTCATTTAAAATTGTCCGCACGCATTCTGTGTCCTGTTTGTAGAATTAGGTTTGTTTTGAAATTGTGCAGATGGTTTCGGGGGTTTTGACAGGTTAACAGCAAAATTAGTCCGACATAAATAAGAATAAATCACAAGATTTAGACTTCGACTACTTGCTTCGTTAGCCGGACATCATTAACCAAACATTAACACGGAAATTAATCAAAAATTACCAGTTCGATAGCATTGACCATATTCTAAACACAGCATCCACGTTCCAGATTCTCCGCCATCCAATAGGCTGATCTGGGTCACGTGATATCGTTGTAGTTATGAAACTCGCGGCGGTGCTGTGAATAGTGTTGTTCTTTTTTAAATTTACCGCTAATTTCTTTATATTGCTCGAAGATTCTACGGTGCTGCGTTTAGAAGTTGAGAAGGCGAAAAGGCACCTTGAACGTACGCTGTAAAAAAAAATGTGTTTAAAACGAACTAAACTTCAGATTTTTTTTTCACCTGAAAGACACATAACAAGTAGCGTTTTACAAAAGTTTGGACTAAGAAAAAAATTGCTGATGCCAAATCTGTGCAAAATAAAAAACACTAGCATTCAGTTTGCAGCATTTTATAAACACTTTGTTAAAACACATGTAGCGACTCAAGGGTTTAAAAGCATATGGTTATGTTTTTATCTTAAAACAGAAGTATTTATTTTACAACACTTGATAAACGTTTATAAGCGTTTTCGTGCAACGCAATTTCAACGACGACGGCGTGTGTTGTAATAAAAACACGACAGCTGTATTTTTAACTCATGTCGCTACATGTATTTATACTGTTTTGTCAACTTTGTTGTTGTGTCTGTGTTGTAAACTGAACACGAGTTTTAGTTTTCTACGCAGCGAAAGCTGGTAAGACTACAGCAACGACTTTCGCCGTTCCCTTTTTCAACTCTAGAACGGTGCCAGATAGTGACAAACGGTTAGATTCAGCGTCAAAAAAATAGTTAACATGACTTTTAAAAAACCGGAGGTATGAAGCGAAAGTGGCCCGAAATGGGCGGAAGTGTACAGAAGACCGGTTGCGACTAGGTAGTTTCAACAGGACGAAAGCCAAATTGGCTTGTGATGGGTTAAATAAATACGGATGTAAACCTATGTACGTTGCCTTTTGGACTTAAATGTCAAGACTGCCTGAGCAGGTAATTACACCCACGACCTTTGAAACCAAAGGCCTAGGCCCTACCACTGAGCCATAGTGGCGTGGCCTGTCAGTATGGCCTATGGCCATGTCAGTATAGCTCAGCGGTAGGACCTCGGCCTTTGTTTTCGAAAGTCGTGGGTTCAATTTACCGCTCGCGCAGTCTGGCATTTAAGTCCAAAAGGAAACGTAAATAGGTTTGCATCCATATTTATTTAGCGACTAGTTAGTCGCTGCCATCGCTTGTTTTATTTTCAAAGAATTTCACGTCTACAACACTAAAAACTTTGAGTGGTTTATTCTCAGTCCATGATACTTCAAAAAGCTTTTACACATTTTTCAGCTAAAAGTGTCTAAAAAGTGTCTCAAACACTTCTGGAGTATGCTAGCCCTGTCTGGTCCCTCCACTTGCTTAAGAATAGTGACCACATTGATTCACTTCAGAGACGTGTCACAAAGTCCCTACCGGGCATGAAAAAAAATGTCTTAGGGTGCACGTCCCAATCAACTGGAAGCTTGCCTCCTTGGAGCTACGTAGATTGAAAACGGATTTAATCTTAAAATCATAAAATTCTTCACAGTAAACTCCAAGTGGTTCTTGCATTCTTCTAAATCAGCTCTGTAACACATGCAAGGGATGACAGTTATAACCTTGTCAACCCAAAATATAAACTAAATTGTAAACAGAATTTCTTCGCCATATGGGTAATTCCAGCCTGGCATGCACTAACTGATGACACTATTTCAGCCTCCGCCGTAAATATCTTCAGGCGTTACTTGACGTGGCAAACTTGAATGCTTTTCTGAAAAGACCAGAGTATTGCACTTAACATAAAAATCCTGGGTCTTTTATCACGAGGTTGGCTCTTAGGGTCCTCGGAACTTTTCCAGAACACACAACACACTTTATTATTATTATTTTCTAGGCGTGTCTAAAATACAGTACGTTTACCTTAAAATACATATTTTTACATGTGTTTTTAAAAAAAAAATGTCTTAAGCTAACCAATGATAACAATTTCAACCAATAGGTCTATCCGAACTATTAATCTTCGCGGATGTGCCAAAAACGAGGAGAGGGAAGGGTTCCTTTAACGCATCCAGACAATGAAATTCTCACTTCTGTTTGCTGTCAAGTACGTAAGCGTACAAACCATTCGTTGAATTCACGTTCACAAGGCGAACGCAAAAGCTGAAAGCAATGTTAAACGTTCAATTATCGGGCTCGTCAGCTGCCAATAATTGCATCTTGACAGTGAAGTACAGACAATTTACATGGCACACTTGCGTCCTCTTGCGTCGCAATTGAATAAACCCAGAATCGTGACGGCCCGATTAGGCCTAACTCTTTCTTTTCAAAGAAGGACGTCCGTTTCGTTGGTTTCCAAGTTACAAGGCTGCTGGATAACAGTAACAACAGGGTTTAAAGAAAGAAGAATTGAATTACCCAGCTCGTGGGAAGCTCGCGCACAGCGTGATTAAGCGAATTGCGATTGACATCCGTCTTTCACTCTTCCTCCTCCATGCGTTAGGCCTAACCCGTAAGCCTAACCTAAAAGCGCGGCAAAAATCTTTACAACACTCACTACCAATGGAAATCGTTACAGGGACAAAGCAGTTCGGGCGTGTACAACATCGTTCTCCTAATGATGGAATTTATGTCCCACAGTTGAAATCGATTTGGAATGGTGTAGGGGTGTAATGTTTTTACGATTTTGGCCCAGCGTGATTTCAATTTCAGACTTATGATGTGTGGTTTAAACAAAAAAACAGGAAATGGTGCAATATGTGTTCACGTTGCTCAAGGGCAGAGCCGTGCTTGATCGGTTGGCTCGTTTTGAGACCTGGATGCATTCTGGAACGATCGTTTGAGTTTTGATGATGACTGCTTAGTCTTCGTTCGACATTGGCTATAAACGAGGACGAGTCCTGCAGTTTTTCTCCATCTACAGAAGGCAAGTTAAATAATAAAATAAATGTTAAATAT
>JAHWFP010077853.1:10732-23307 GCA_023313725.1 Lithobius niger
ACGGGGGGTGGGGTGGGGGTGGGAGTACATTTTCGGTACATAATCTGTACACCATTTCTTGCTAAAAAAAAAAAGGTATTGTATATGAGCCTAGCATATGAGCCTAGCATCATGATCTGGCACCGCTACGAAATATGCTAAAAAATGTATTCATCTGGTTCTAATTAGAATATGTGATTTCGAAACAAAATACGTTTAATAAGATTGCCGAAACGTCGAAATAAGATAGTTGAGGTATTGTTTAGACACGAAAATGAACATACTTATGCGATTTACTATAAAATTTATGTACTGAAAATAGAAGATTTAAGAGATTATGTAATTATAATATAAAAAAAAAATAATATTATAGTAATACTCATAAAGATCTGCATGATGCGAAAAGTGAACGATTAAAAAAAAAGATATCCAACAAATTAAAAATGGCAGAATGGAATAATTGTTATGGAGTAAGAAATTCATCGTTTTATGTACCTGATATTTACAATAAACTAGATAATGATTTGTTAACATGTAAAAGTATTACCAAACTTAAAAGTAGGTTAAAAAATTTATTAGTAGAAAAGTAGAAAAGTATATAACGATATCTATAGAAAATATAAAGAGAAATGAAGGAAATGATGTACATATTTATGTGTAAAAAAAGGTTTCTTTTTTTTTTTGTTTTAATGCGTAAATTTTTTTTATTACTTATGTAATTTATTACAGCTCAAACAAGTTTCATTGAAACTTCGAGTGATGTCATGCAATAAAATTTATTATTATTATTAATTGATCGATTTTCTTTTTGTGCTAATCAAAAAGGATAGTTAGATACCTATTCAATATAACTGATGCTCTGACTATCAGACACAAAAATGGCCTTTATTAGGAAAGGAACGCAGCAAGTTTATTAGTTGTGCACAGATTTCATCCAAAACAACTAAACAAAATTAGTTTTGATGATTCCTCACATCAAAATTTGTGATCTGATTAAAAAAAGAAGTAAATCGGTTCCATACAAAAACAGATCCTATATCTTTTTTTAAATCCATGTTAGTTGTGGACAAAACACATTACACAATGATCACGGTTGTCATTTTTTCTACGAGATGAGATACAGGTTTTGTTAAAAGGCTACTAGTCCAGTCACAAAAAAATAGCCCAGAATTTCTGCAAAACACAAACAATTTTTGGTGGAAGTTGTTAAAAAAAAAACTAGGGTAGAACAGAATACTGGAAACCGTCAAACGTTGTAGCATGGAAACTTTAGGAAGTCAGTAAAAATCCAAGATGGCTGTCGAAAATGGAATAAGTAGTTTTTTTTTCGTCCATAAAATCGAAATCGCTAATGAAAGTGAAAACAAACCGGTTATAAATGACATGCAGAATTCAATATTCGTTTACAGAAATACCATTCGTAAAAGTTAATCAAATTCGCCATTATGCATCAATGTGCCTAGTTAACAAACTGTCTGTTTTTTCTCCCGATTTTGGGGATTGAATGTCTTTTGTTGGCGTGCAGTTGAACTCTACGGGTACTGCTCACGTAAGTTGCCAAATTTCTGCCCCTCCCTTTCCTTGCTTGCTTCATTATCAGCTCCGCACTTTGCTCGGTTGTTCTCCAGTGCGCGTCAGTGGATAACAACCGACGACCCTTGTTTGCGGATTTATTAAGGTATTTTCTCCTGTTTTTTTTTCTTTTTTTTTTCTACATTTGGTAGTAAAAATTAAGTTTTTGCCCTGATAAATGATGTGTAGTGTTCACATTTTGTGAAACATTGTCAGGTTGATTTTGTTGTGTTTTTGGTTTCTTCCATAATTTTGTGATTACGTTTCTTTATGCAAATGAGTTCTGCTATTTAGCTTCGAGGGAGAGAAACGCGAGAGAGACGCGAGAAATGGACTAAGGACACGTTTACGCAACCACTCGCTTTAGCATTCTCGTAGCTAGAATCTAGAAATCACCTCAAATTCCAACATGGCGAAGGTTTTATGCCTGCCGCCTCGCAACGAAAACAGCAAATAACGCGAGTTCAGATGCGTTTGGGAAAATCGTTTCGTAATGAGGAATTCTTTATATTATTGGCAATAAGACTGCAAGTATTTGCTCAAGCGATGTCGGATTTAGCTAATCCATTTAGCGTTGTTACCATGGCAATGTCACCTTTGCCATCGCGATTGAGTTCTACCTGCGAGAATGCAAAGGCGAGTCGTTGCGTAAACGCGCCCTAAGGAAGGAAAGCCTGACGTCGAACGGTTCGTTGGATGCAGTGTTGCCAAAACGGGAGTCCTTCATTGCGGGAGCTGACTTTCGTCTTATTTTGTGGACCAGAGGATTGTTTACTAAAGGAACCGTCATTTCCTCCATTCCGTCGACTTTGAACTGAGGATATCATTCTCTGTACACCAATTTAATGTGAATATATACTTTTAAGGATAAATTAACGGAGATGTCAAATTATGTGCTAATTCCAAGATTAGGCCACGAAAAATTAATCAAGCAGCAGCGGATTACTGATGTGTGAATTAACTTATGTAATACTTTCCAAGACAGGTAGTTTCTACAGCGGAAGTTTCCATTCAGAAATTTGCATAAGTATAAATTTGTATAAGTATAAATTTGCATAAATATTCTTAAATTCATTAAATTCATTAATATAAAGTTTACAAATAAATATTTTTTAAACTCAAATAAGTCGAAAAGTTAGCTTGACGCCACACCTTACCATTAACACTCATAACCGTGAGAAATTGGTGATTAACCAGCGATAATTGCTGGTTTGCAAGAAACGGGCAGTCCAATTCGAGGGGGTAACTGAGGGAAATCTTACGAGAGCGTAGCGCGAGTGATTTTTTCCTATCCCGAGATATTGGACAGCCCTGTTTCGAGCAAACGAGCAATACCTTTCGGTTAACCGCTTATTTATCACGGTTATGAGTTTTAATGGTAAGGTGTGACGTCAAGCTAACTTTTCAACTTATTTGAGCTTATAAAATATTTATTTGTAAATTTTATTTGTGAATTATAATGAATTTAAGAATTTTTACATACGACTTATATAAATTTCTGGACGGAAATGTCCGTTGCAGAAACTACCTGTCTTGGAAAGTAACAGCTAAGGAAAGACGTCCTTGTTTTCGAATTTCGTACTTTAATAATTTAAATACGATTAAAGTATGTAAATGCGCTATGCGTTCGAGTCTTAGGTTTTTAGAAGTATTTTAAAGTGTCAGTAGCCTAGTTTTCGTACCATCGAGACAAAAGGTTGTGGGTTCGGTTTGGCTAGCGACATTTTTTTTTCCCGCATTGGTATGAAAAATATCGCTAGTCGCAAATATGCATGTTTACTCTTGTTTTATATACAGTGGATTGTGCTGGTTGAATTTGTATTGTGTAGTTATGAAACGTTGGTCATTATGTCATGTGGTGGAGCTGTCATCTGGTAGATAAGGGGTTGTGGAGACCCCACAAAGGTGATAAACTATCAAAAAAGTGTTGGTTATCGAAATTAACCCTTTTATAGTATACGCGGTTTATCTTGAGTCCTGTAGGTATTTTATGAGCGGCTACGTTTTCCTGGAGGGGGCGTCATTAATCGACGGCCGCCATTGTTTTTGTAACCATCTCGGATATCAACAAGGCACTCTGCTACCAAAAACACACAATTGATTATCTGTGTTGTTCTGCAGCGAACTCAAGATAGGCCGTGGACACTATAGCATACAGTTTCAGCATAGACGTGTGTTAGCTCGACGTCAAAACCGTGCATTAATAATTAATAATTAGTTGATTTTCATGAAGCACGCTACATGAACGAAATCATCACGAGTTATACAATATTCCTCTTATATAGTAATGAACCAGGCAGAAAGCACAAAATAACAAAATTATTTACAATAGGTAAACACAACAAAGTAACAACACGCACACTAGACAAAAAAAAAAATATTAAAAAAAAACCTAAGAATTGGAGAGCTCATAAAATATTTTCTTAAGAAATGTAAAAAATTACTACAAGTTTAACTTATCAGAAACTGACTTCGGTAAGTCATTCCACACAAATGGGAGCAATGTGAAATAGATCGGACTTATTTTTCCGTAGTTGGTTCAACATCTACGAGGAACAAGTTTATCATTGTTGCGAGTGTTGTGTGTGTGGGAATCACAACATCTTCTATTGTTATTTTCACCGTAGAAGGATGGTTCAAAACATTCATCCTTTAAAGGGATATACCTCCCAGCGCCATTTTTCTCGATCCTCCACATCAAGTACGGCCCCAAAGGTCTATTTACTTACCGTTAGTCTTTCCCTAGCTAAAAATCCGTTTTAAAATGTGGCGTCTAGGAGATTTTCTGTTGAATATAATGGAACTTTATTTACGAACGGCCCGTAACTATATGATGCATTGCGCGCTTACAATAACCATGACGTTTCATCTGTGTGTGCATGTACTAATTTGCTAATAATTACCGTGAGTTCAAAAGTCTAAAAGTGTAATGCGGTAAAAATTAAAATTAATTATTTCAATAGATCACCGAAGCGAAATTGTGATGTTAAAATACGAGAATCAATCCGGTTTGTGACGACACGATTAATGCCTTCATGCTGGTTCGTCTATTAGGCACAATGCCAAATGAGACAGTGGCTATGTTCTTCAACGCAACTACTATCTCAGATGACCTTGGTGGTTCGTATTTGCGCGGAAGGCGACCAGCGCGAACTGTTATAAGGCAGGTGGAATGTTATAAGGCAGGCCGGGTGTCCCTTTAAGGAATTGTAAATATACATACATATAGCGTATTTAAAAACAAAGTCAATCCGCAGAAGATTTAGGGATTCAAACAACGGCAGTTTATGCTCCTAGCAGGGCACTTTAGCAATAAGTCGAATTGACTTTTTATGTAAGTTAAAATCCTCTGTAGATTAGTCTTAGTAGTGGCTCCCCAAACTGTAATATCCTACAATATGATCGGATAAACAAAAACAAAGAAAAGAAATCGTAAAAGATAGCTTGGCACGCAATGTTTGACTCTTGCTAAAAATAGCATTTCCTCTCGCATTAACTTAAGGTTCCTATAATAATTACAATGAGATCAAAATCTAAAAGACTAATGCGGTAAAAATTAAAATTAATTATTCCAATATATCGCCGAAGCAAAATTATACGAGTTATAAATTGTGATTTCAGTATAGAAGAATAATTGCGGTTTGTGACGACACAATTAATGCGTTCACGCTGGTTCGTCTATTAGGCACAATGCCGACTGAGACAGTAGCTGCGTTCTTCGCTGCGAGGAACGCAGCCACTATCTCAGTTGACCTTGGCGGTGGTATATGCGCGGATGGCGATAAGCGCGTGGCTGTTATAAGGCAGGCCGGGTGTAGCTTTAACAAAGATCTAATTACTTATTCTGGGTGTGTAATTAACGAAATTTCCTTAGCCGCCATTTTGCTAACGCCATCAAATTCTGCCCGTGTGTTTGAAAACAATTACTTACCTTTGTCTAAAAATAACAGAGCCCAAAAAAAAAAAAGAGGTGTGAATTCGGAAATGCGTGTGTTTAATTCCTGTGTCCCTTTCTCTCCATTTTTATGATATTTAAGGTCGAGTCCTTCTACAGTGTAGTAGGTGGTTGAATGGAATGGCCGTTATATCGTTCGAGTGGCATTTCATGGCCCGCGATTTTCTGGGGATTCTTTAAAAATTTTCCCGCGTTTTTTCGTGAGGAAGCCGTTCCTTTCTTGGAAAATTATGTTCTAGCATGTCTTGAAGCACATTGTCCTACCAATTTTCTCCTTGGAGGAACGCAGGGCATCTCGTCAAGAAAATTGAAGTATTATAATTATTGCGTGGAGAGTTTAACAATTGCTGAATACTGAACTAACGCAAACACAATTTTTAATAACGAAATATTATTCTTGAGATCTTGTATAGATTTTAATAAAATTTGCCTTGAATAAATGCTATTTTGAAAAGCGAGTGTAGTGTAGGGTTTGATTTTGGGTTTAATTTGGGGGTTTTAAGAAAACATCTCCGTAGATATTCTCCAATTTACGCCCCTTCCCCCCCCCCCCCCAGTTCAAATATCCCACAACAGCATACGACAGTATTTTGGTCATTCTAATTAACGCAATTAATGTAATTAATTGATGTAATTTGGTTGAGATGAAAGATGCAGCTGTGTTTTTATAACGAGGCCAACAAAAAAAAAGAAGCGTTAGAGGTTTACTGTTTGTCTAAGGTTCAGCACCAGTTTTCTGCTGCCGAGTTTCGACTTTTAACTGCATAAACGTTAGTTCTAAGTATTTCAGTGTAATTAGGCTCAGTTGAAAGATGGAGATGTTGTTTTTCCACCAGGATTATAAAATTACTTGAGTAGTAAGGGTTGAGCTACAGCATTTTGTGTTTGACGAAGCACTAAATTTTCTGTTCGTAGGCACTCTGAGTTTTAGTGTCAAAAACTAGTGCTGCAAACGAGACGTAGCTAGTTTATCGAGACGTAGTATCTTTTTTTTAGTGTTTGAATTGTGGCCATTTCCTCGTTGGCTGCTTCCTCCTAATCTCGTTTGGTACTTTAACTTTGCAATTTATCCAAATGTTCCATTTGCATCTCCGCGAAGGCAGTCTACCAGTTGCGTCCATATCTATGGTTATTAACTTCCTTCTGTGGATCTAACTTATTGTCCTGTCGTCACACGTTCTATTTAGAAACATTTGGTTTTTACGAGATGGAAACCCAAATTGGCTCAGTTATTTTTAAATTAGTACAAACGCAGTAAAAAGTTGCCTTTTGGATTCAAATGTCAGACTGCTTGAACTTATGAAAATCTGGCAAATTTAAGTCCAAAATTCAACAGACATAAGTTTGCATCTATATTTATTTACAAGGCATGTAACTGATTTTGTACCGAACGAATCCAACACCGATCTTTACCATCGCATCAGGATAGCTCTGCCACTCCACGCGAGAACTGCTGCAAAAATGATAAAAATGGTAGAAAACCGAGAAACTTAAGTTTTTATCGTTTTTAATATTTTATGCATTCTTCACACTGGTATCTTACGGCAAATGGCTATGTGTTGGTTATGTAGTGCTCGGGGCCACTAGCCCTATAAATCGTGCTACTACTAAAAATTGGCTTAGCCATACAAAGCAAACCCGTATCTCCGAAAATATTTGGGGTAGGATTTCCATCTTCAAACTCATGCATTTCATACAACAAGATCCCTTATCACGAAATGTCAACCAAATTAGAAGAAAATTAAGAACGCTATCGTGTCCCAAACTGACACAATCACCAAATTCAGTCGAGCATTCGACCGCTCCAGCTTCGCTCGCTCGGATGTAATTTTGTCGCATATGCAACTTGAGTGGGAAGGGCACATTGCGATCCACTGACACCCAGCCAAACTTAAAAATTTTTTAAGGGAAGCCATAAAATACAAAATAACGTTGCAGGTAAGGTCAATTGAGGTCACGTGAGCATTACAGAATAAATAAAAATACTAAACAGTTAGAAATTAACTGGAGTCAATCAACGTGTACTCAATAATAATAATAATAATAATAATAATAATAAATTTATTGCGTTGTCAAGGCTCGAAGTTTAAAAAACTTGTGAGAGCCGCAATACATATATATTTTATCCAATAAATAAATAATACACTTGATACATAAATTACACAATATATACGTACAAAAAGAATTTTTTTTAAAACAAAATAAATTCACAATAAAATACACTGTTTAGTTATTTTAGTATTTTAATATTTAATACTTATTTCCTATTTAGCGAACAGTTCTTTGGAGCATTCATCTTCAGTTTTTTTAAAGAATTTACGAATACTTGTTTTAATTCTTTTTTCAAAATTCCTTTGCTTTCATAGTTTAATATTTTTGGGTCCAATTTATTGAAAATGTGTGGTATGTAATAGGGTTTGTTTCTTAAGCCGTAAGCATTATTCCACTCCGGTATTCGATATTTCTGGATTATTTTCCGTTTGCTTTTGCTTTCATCATAATTTTTATGTGTTATTTTTTATATATAAATCATTTGTTTTTTCACCTTCTTTCCCAAACAATACTTTTACTATCTTATTCTGCACTCTTTGCAATCTCAAAATGATATAGTCAGTCGCAAAACCATAAATTTCATAAATAATAATAATAATAATAATAATAATAATAATAATAATAATAATAATACACAGTAAGAAGGCAACAAATAAGTAAACTAAAAATTTAAAAAAAATTAAAAACCTTTTAAAACATTTCAAAACCATATAAACAAAGTTAGAAGGTAAAAAGGCAGTGAAATGAAATTTAAAAGCACATTAGAAGCCTTTTAAAGTCATATCTAGACAGTCTAAGTTTGAAAGTAGGTCAATTAGATGCCTTGATCACCTCATCAGGAAGGGCATTCCATGCTACGACAACTCTGTTTGTCCAAAAAGACTTGCGAGTATCACAGTTAGCCTTTGTTTACCATTAACTTACAGTAATGGCTGCGAGTCCTGTCACTGAGACGTAAGTCAGAAAAAAAAGAGTAATTCAAATCTACTACAGTGTGCAAAACAGAGAATGTCGGGTTCAAGTCTGCACGAAGTCGACATAACTCCATCGAATCTAGAGCTAAAAACTCAATTCGTTCCTCATACGTTTTGTTTTATGCACACCAATTTCCGTCGCTTTTTGGACAGCGATTGTATTTTTACTATACTTAAGTAAGAACCAAAGACCTTCGTTTTCTTACTTACGTAAGTAAGAAATCCACGCCTTCGTTTTCTTACTTAGGTACCCACGCCTAGCCGTGGTTCTCACTAGTGGTAAGACAACGGTTTCATTGTTGCAATTATAAGTCCAAAATCAACAGAAATTGGTTTGCATTCGTATTTATTCAAGAACCATTCGGCTGCGGGGTCAGAACCTCCATCTGAATAGGAAGTGTCGTCACTCTTCCACTCTCCCATAACGTTCATCGAAGTCAACGCCACCACTGCCTTCCCACACGATTTACTCCCTCATTTCTGTTTTAGGCGAGCGGATGGGCTGGGGCGTGGGAGTACCGACAGGGAAAGGGGGGGGGGAGTTAAGGTTGAGACGTGCTTTAACCCTTCCGCCTCTTCAAGGCTAGCGTTCGTTGGTATGGCCGTGAGGGCGGGATTGATTCTCAAAGCCTTGACAGAGTGAAATTGCCCCAACAAGCTGGCGTTAGTACCAAGGACGAATGTTATTGTATGTTCCAGTTGGAAAGTATAATGCCTGTTTGATGAGCTAGAACGTTAGGAATTTTTCAAATTATGTAAGTCGGAGAGCTTGAAAATTACGCTGCGATGTAATGAGAAGTGTGTTTAATTTTCGGCATTGTTATAGCTGTACTAGGCGTACGATTAAGTTCTGCAGATTAAATCTCATCGGCCAATCGAGCGATGCCACAACAAGCCAAAATGCCACCGTTATGTTGTTGACTCATCTGGTGTTAAGGTATCATATCGAGGCAGGCTATACCTTGTAGTTATTGGAGGCTACATCGTTGGGATCAAGCGAGGCACGCAGTCGCATTTTTGGGGCTACTAAACCTTGACATCGGGTTCCTTCACTGCCGCTCTCATGAGATTTAGATGAAACACGAACAAGATATTATTCGTGAAAGAAATTTGGCTTCACATTTTAAATTAGTTAAGCGTAAAACAACTTCTAAACAGATAATCCCATCTTTAGGCCTACTGGTTAATGTTGATTTTTTTCGTAAACAACGGGGACTATAAGCTATAACAACCAGTCGTATTTTTTTCAAAGAAGTTTATTATGGATAATGACGTTTTACTGTTCTTACCTAGTAAAGAAATAAATCACGCGTTCATTATCTTCTGAGAATTTTATCCGTTGTCAAGCCTATAGCTGTTCCATTGGCCAGACGGTTATTCAGTAGCATTCTATAACGAAATTAGATTTCACAATTATTCCAAACCAACGTCTTAGCTTTTCACTTTGTCTTTTACCGTCTGGTAATTGCCTAAATTTTGGAAAATGCCTGCGTGATTCCTGTTACATGGATGTCACCAGTAAAAAAAAAATGTGAAAAGTGTGAAAAATATCGCCAGTCCAATTAAAAAGACAAATAAACTGTAAAAAAAAAATGATAAAAGTTGTGGAAAAAAGTGAAAGTTTGGGGTTTGGTAAATTCAAATAACTTGCAATACGCTACGAATAACGAATAAAGCGAGCTAGCAGTAGCTTTTGCAACTTGTTTACATATTCAGGTTATTTGTTAATGAAGCAAATCAAAACAAGACGAGACAGGCAAAACAAGACAAGGCAAAACAAAGATGGAGCCCTCGAAAGCCATTTTACAAATTGCTAAGAATTTTGACGAGGTAGCAACAAAAAAAAAAAGCAGCCAGAAACAGTTGCTTGTACCTCAAAAAAAGACGTTGTAAACTGATGTAGCCTACACATGATAGGTCGAGGAAGCCTTTGTGAAAAGAAATATGAAAAAAGATTTAGTAACGCGTGTGCGAAACATTATTTCCGATTTGGCGTATCAATCGAAAAAGAAGAGACTGCGCTGTTTCAAAACATGTGAAATTGGCGGAGAAACTTTTTTTTTAGCAAATTGTAATTAGTTCCTGCTTTCTTTACATTAAAAGAACTTCATATGGTATATTATGGCAATACCTAGTGCTATTCATATAGTGCTCGGGCCAGTCGTCTTACAGATCGGGTACCTTTACTGGAGCCTCTAAATCGGCTTAGCCATCCAACCGAAAACGCGAATAATTCCAAAAATATTAAATTCTTTGATCTCATGAATTTCAAGCACCAAAGTTCCTTTCTCATGAAATTTCCCAAATTAGAACAAAGTTTGAACGTTTTCGTGTCCGAAACAGACAAAAAGACAGCCACAACACACTATACAAACAGGCAAACAAAAATCCAAATTTAGTCGAGTATTCGACCTCGCTCACTTCGCTCACTCGGCCAATAACCGCATGCTATTTTAAACGAAGTATTAGTTTTCTATCACAGGATAGCACATCTTTTAATCAGTAGTTTTGCACAGACGCAGGGGAGGAGCGGGGGGAGGACATATTTTTTTTGGAAAGAAAACTGGAAATAAAAAACGAAAACAAAGCTAGGAAAACCAGATCGGCCTCTTCTTGTCCCTTTGTATTCGTGAAGAAAAGCTGTGAAGGCCCATGTGAAACGCATACAATTCAAGTGCGTGTGGCCATACCCTCAAAAATAGGACAATAGAATAAAGAGATAGCTCACTGCTACGACGGGTGTTTGTTTACATTATCGGTACACTTTTTCCGGCTAAAAAACGTGAGATTTTCTCCAATAGTACATGGTCAGATCATTATTATTTGGCATCAGAGAAATATTTATGCGGTAGCTTTTAGACGCCATCTTGAAAAATGATGGAAGCCATTACGAAATGTACGGTGCTGAAAGAAATACCATCTTTTGTTTTAATTGATCGATCTGCTTTTACTGCAAATCAAAATAAAGATCTTGGACCAAAGAACACTTCATGTCTTTGTACCTTTTCAACATTCTCGGTGTTTGCAGTGTAAAAAAAAAGTCTTCATTATGGGCTGCACAATGCACATCGCAGATTTGCAAGTTTTGTACAAATAACGTCCTGCAAACATGTTTTGAAGAAATCTTACATGAAAAGCTATAATTTAGAGTAAAAAGAAGTGACTCATATTCACACAAGGTAAGTCTTTTGAAAGTTAAGGGGGCGGGGATGCAAGGGTAAAATGTGGGGCCCCCAACATTTTACCATTGGTTCATGGTAACAGCAGTTTTAGGTAAAAATTTAGGCCTACAACTTTTAATTTCTGCCCCCCCCCCCATCCTCCTGGGTCAGGGTGCCTTGCACCCATTTGCACCCCCCTTAATTGCGACCCCGAATGCACAGCTGCTGTGTTTAGTGCCGCAATCATGATACCATTTAAGCACAAAATCAAATCCAAGTTTCGTTGTAATAGTCCAGTCATTTCATAGGAAAAGACACCAAACTACTTAGTTACCTACTTAGAATTAGTCCCCATCCCCCAATCAAAAAAGTTTTATTCCAAAACCAAGCAAACATAAGTCGTTCAGCCTTACATCAAGAATTCTCCTTCCGAATTTCATTTAATGCGTTCATGCGTTCGGCCATAACTACGGTAGACAGACAAAAAAAAAACAGCTCTGAGTGCTAAAATATCGAGTTAAAACGGGATTTCGACCGCTTTGCTCACTCCGTAGAAAATGGTCTAATTTTTGCGACACTTGTTATTTTTAACAGTATAATCGAGTAGCATCATACTATTTGAAATGTACAATTTGGGTAATATAATCGCCGCCAAAACCGTGCTACAGAGTGAAAGTCTTAGACCGTTTAGCACCACAAAATAATAATGATACTAATCTTACCTTTTACGCGGCACAAAAATTGCACAAAAGATGTGCTAAGGTCAAAGAAGGTTTAGTGATAGCAATTGCAGAGCCGGCAACAACGAAAACGAAATCGTGATGCAACCAAACGGAAATTATTGATATTCGCTTTTGCCTCATGTGAATAAAGAGGGTCATA
>JAHWFP010077885.1:0-11029 GCA_023313725.1 Lithobius niger
GTACACGGATTACTAACAAAAACGTCAAGAGTGCCGTAAAAAGGGGGGTTATATGATTGAAGTTTCACTTTGCTTGTTAAAATGAACGCGGATAAAATTTGGATGATTTTTAATTGAAATAATCAAATGTACAATTGAGAAAATTGCATCTGTTAATTGCTGTTGTGCTTTACCTATCATATATTTTACACGTAAAGCACAACAGCAGTTAAACAGAAATAATTTTCTCAATTGTACATTTGAAAATATCAATTAAAAATCATTCAGATTTTATCCGTGTAACAAGTAAAGTGAAACTTCAATCATATAACCCCCTTTTTTACGGCACACTTGACGTTTTTGTAAGTATTTAGCTATTTTGCTTGCTGTCCAAATAAACGTTTTTCCTTTTTACTTTTGAAATCTAATTATGGGCTTTTACTGTCTCCCCCCCCCTTACAACCAGGGTTGTCACATGCTTTTGTTACCTTTGCGTTCTTATTTGAAAAGCAAATAAAAGCTTTCTTTCCTGAGGTCAAGAATAACTTTCATGATTTCTTTTTTGAGGTCATGGATACGGGGTATAGCGACGTTGAATGGTTGTTGGACTTAGAAAAATTTGACATCGACGTGTAGCGTTTTTGTTTAAACACCCTGTATTGGCAACCTGATTACATATAAAGAATTACTACTGCTACACAAAGTTTATCACGCAACCACATTTTGAGTTAATGGCATACTGTGATAAAATACGTATACGCATACTGTAATTAAATATGCAAAGCTACTTACGTAATTTAATTTTAGGTTCAGTTGGTCTAAAGCAATTTTACCTAATTTGCTTATATCAGATAAAAAATTTCATTTTTTGCATTATAGCGTTAATTTGCATATATCTTCAATATGAAAATTAGGAAAAGGTTTTGTGGGACGTACTCGGGCTGAAATTTAATTATCTACAAGTTTTGTCCCTACACATTTTTTTCTACAGTGAAGCATTAACTCGTAAATTGCAATAACTTAATTCAATAGTCAGCCATTTTATTTTTCAAAATGGCGGACAGAATGGACAATTTTTGGAAGTGGTAACATGTTGATTTATGAACCTCTGGGGGTCTTCTAGCAACTCAAACAATAGAGCCGTCCCTCTATTAGCACTGACTTTTGTATAGGAGCGGATTATTTGGCTGGAAAACGCTTTCAAGATTAAACGAAACTAGCAGCAACGTAATGAGTGATATAGGAAAAAACTGCAAGTGGGGTTGGGGTTGAGGGGCCCCTGTATGAAGATAAAACGTAAGCGTTTGGGCGAAGGTAACAAGACACAGAAAAAAAAGAAAGGTTGCTATTAAATCTGTTTTAGATTAAGGGGAGGGAACCTCTATATATAAACTGAGCTCTCACCAGTCATGTATTCTAAGCCCATTTTCCTGCGAGTATTTGTTGAGCCCTCTGGACTTGTTTTCTGTGCAACCGATGCAACTTTCTATTCAAAAAACAAAATATGAAGAATATCGACCGGTGGTGCCAGTTGCGGCTGGGCAAGTTATGGATTTTACCATTACCGGAAGCCAAAGTTACGTGGACCTCTCACAGACTTTATTGTAACTCAAGGTACGTGTGCTCGCCAGTGACGGAACTGACTTGACGGCTGCCCAAAGTCAACAAGTCAATTTGTCTAATTTATGGCTACAATCTACGTTTTCTCAAGTGGACGTCTTTTTAATGGAAAATTAGCAGGTAGCACCAACGAAAATTACGGATTTAAAGATTTCCTGCAAAAACGCTGCTGAGTTATTCTTCCGAAGCTAAAAGCACTCAACTGTACGCTGCAGGGTGGGGCACCCCCGCCGAAAGACAAGGACTTATAGCTGAAAGTGCTCACGTGGATTTAATGGGATGAGTGCATCACGATCTAGCCATGCAACGAAGACTGATTTTAAACAATACAGAAATAAAGTTTCGTTTCGTTCCCCATAGAGCCCCCTTGCATTTATATTTGAACGCAGCAGGTATAGTCGCCAACGTCAATCCTTTTGTTGAGTTTCTAGATGCTTCACTACACGTACGCAAAGTAATGCCTTCTCCAAACATTTTATTGGCGCACGCGTGCTTGCTGGCCGATTCTTCGTCAGCAAAATATGCCTATAGGAAGACTGAACTAAGGACCCACACCTTGGTGCAAGGGGTGAGAAGTGGACAGGTAGATAATCTCTTTATTAGTAACGTTCCCAGCCGAGTAATCGTTGGCATGACGAGACACGTAGCTTACAACGGCACGTACACTAACGATCATTTCTATTTTGCTACCATTGGACTCAATTCCACAACCCTTTCCGTCGATGGTGAAAGATTTAATGGAAAACTGCTCACTTTTGACTTTGACAACAACAATTACGTAAACTCTTATATGTCGATGTACAGCGGTTTAGGCATGTCTTTTCATAATATTGGTATCGGCATTACTTATGGAATGTTCCCTGCTAGACATTGTTTGATCGTTTTTGACCTTACAGACAACCACCACGCCCATGATCCCTCTCACGTGTCCCTAGTGAAAAACAGTGTTGTGAGAATTGAACTGACATTTGCCACAGCTTTACCTCAAACCGTTACCGTTTTTACCATCGGTGAACACGAAGCCATCTTGGAAATTGACGGAAGAAAAAACGTTTTGTCTACGGAATGATCACCTCCGAAATTAACGCCATTTTGAGACACATTCTGGGGCACCTTTCCTTTAAATCACGTGCCGAACCTTCTTGGATGGTCAGTCGGAAATTTAGATACTTGCGACCGGCCCGGTAGTCACTAGATCGTTTTGGGCGCGTGCGAATATTTCGACCCCAATGGCTTGCCACCCTTGTCAAATTCGACCGTTAATTACTTGAATAAACATTGCTCTAAACAGATGTGAAGTAACGATGTACAGTTTCAAGCATTCAATACACGAGTGTGCGGACATTATTGTATTTATTTTATTTTAATGAGATGTCTGGGGCATTCTACAGAATCTATTGTAACCAGTCTTAAAGCTCGAACTAGCCCAGGTCAGTAAAGTATAAATTTGTGTATAAATTTGTAAAGGCTCTAGGCGAATAAAATTAGTTGTGAAAATGTCAGCGTTTGTGTGTGTTTTTTTTCATTTGTTTGGTTTTTTAATTATTCCGCAGTCTGTCGAAGGACGTACTCCTATGCTAGAAGTCTGCATGCTCACCAAAGACGGTGTCATATGGACAGACCATTCATTTGCGATACCTGTAGCAAGTCTTTTACTACAGGCATCAACTTGAGACGGCACCGCCGGCATCATCTCATCACCTGCACCACATGTAGGCAGACGTTCAAAACTGAGGACACGTTCGTCCAACATAATACATTGCATCATTCCTTCATTTCAGACGTGGATGTTGGACCTTTACAAATTGTAGCCTCAGCCTTTAGGAATTTTTTTCAACGCTATGTGTATACCGAGCCTTCCTCTACACTCAGCGTTGTTGAGTATTTTGCGTCCTTCAGATACTACCTAGACCAATTGTTCGCCATTCTACAAGGTCGGCAAGTTTATTTTGTGTGTGACATTAATATTGGAAAAAAATGGTCCCGAAGGCGAAATGGTTACCATGACAACGTACCTGTGGAAGGCGGCGTTACCCATCCTTTCTCCTATGGTATACAATTCGCAACTGACGCCGCCATCGCCAAAATCGTACACCAATTAGACATTTTCTACCAATACGGTTCCGGTCAGGTAGTGTCGAAAATTGAGCGATGTGATATACACATCGGGAAATACACTCCTCTCTCTGGTGGGTGTGGATCTGTTGTATTGGAGAAATATTTAATGGACAAACAAGCAGTGGTTAATGTCAAGTTCTTCGGTCTTGGCAGGGCTCTATCCTGCTCCCCATAATCCGAACAGAGTCAGACACTGTAGGATGTACGAACACACCCTAGATTTAACTGGTATTAGGTTCCCACTCCTGTTCATGAAATACCCAGATTTAAAGCTCAAAATAACGTTGCTCTTTATTATACGGGTATGAAGACCAAAATATATTTCCCCTTCATATCAGTAAATGGGGGAACTACACTGAGGTGAAGCTACTCTTGATTCGGGGGCAGCACTACTGTTACATCAAGGACTTTAATCGCTTGACTCGTACTGACAATAGGGGATAAGTTTGTCCGTATTGTCTGTCTCCCTTTCGTCACGTTGACTCATTAAACGAACACTTGATTATCTGCACTCGTACGAAGCACAACATACGGTTATGCCAGAGAAAGAAAAGGCATTCATGCAATTCACAAGATACGACAATTACGTCATCCGTACGTCATGTACGCGGATTTTGAAACAATATTGGCACCCATCAGCACTTGTCAACTAAACCCATCGTGCTCGTTTACCCATAATACGCAATCGCACGTTCCTTGCGGATTTGATTACATTATCGTAAGCCCAGTCGGTGAAGTCCATACGCAATGAGTGTAGGGGTGAGGACTGTGGAGACGTGTTGTTTAGGTCCATAGAACACGAATATGAAGTCAGTCAGTATATCAAGTCCGAAATTGCACAAATGTTGTATACTGACGACGATCATGCTAATTTTACTGCGGCGACTCATTGTTATATTTGTGATGAACCGTTTGTGAATCCCTGTAACGTCAAGGTACGTGACTATTGTCATCTTACCGGTCTTTATAGGGATGCCGCTCATGACAAGTGCAATCTTTATTACAAGTATAAAGATGAGTTTCCAATTGTATTCCATAATTTAAAAAAATTATGACTCGCATTTACTGGTCAAGGGTTTAAATATTTCAGTGATAAAAACATATCTGTCATTCCACAAAATACCGAACACTACACAGCTATCAATGTTGGTCCCTTTAAATTTGTAGACTCTTTTCTATTTTTGTCATCGTCTCTGGGTAATTTGGTAAACACTGTTACCGAATTCCTCATTTTGGAACACGTTTTTCCGACCATTCATCATTTGTTAAAGAGAAAAGGCGTGTACATGTATGAGAATGTACCCGATTTCAGTAAGTTTGAAGAAACTCAGCTTCCTCCAAAGGAAGCCTTTTATTCACCCTACCGACATTTATTACCGACGATGATTATTCGTACGCTCATACCGTATGGGACGCTACTAATTGCACTACATTGGGTTCTTATCTTGACTTGTGCGTTTTAGTAGAAGTTGCTTTGCAAGCTGACTGCTTCAAGCACTTTAGATCCATTTGTATGCATCAGTATCGTTTGGACCCTTGCTATTTTTACACCTTGCCATGGTTAAGTTGGGAAGCTGCTCTTCGTCTAACTAAAGTTAAATAGAGATGCTTACTGTCGTTGATATGTACAATTTGTTTAGTAAGGAAATACGTGGTGGGGATTCCATTATTCCCAAATGGTATCCCAAAGCGAATAATCGTCTGTTACACGATTTTGACCCTACTAAACCGTTTACTTATAATATTTACTACGATGCGACGAATCTGTATGGGTTTTGTTTAAGCAAGCCATTACCCTATTCAGGCTTTAGGTGGTTGACTGAAGAAGAGCTGGTGTTCTTGGATGTACTTAGATTACCCGAAAATAGCACTATGGGGTTCCTTTACAAGTTGACCTGGACTATCCTGATAATATGCACAAATCACATGCCGATTACCCCCTAGCGGCTGAAAACATCGAAATAACGCCTGCCATGCTGTAACCTTTAAACACTAACCTAGCTCCATCTACTACCACCTAGTCTCGTAATCTAGTTCCTCATTTAGGTCCTCGCAACGATTACGTTTCTTATCACAAAAACCTGGTTTTTAACCTGAAACTTGGGATGGATCTTTGGAAAATCGACGGAGAACGTGAGGAAACAAATAAACATTAAACTAACTACCAGCAAGGCTAAGGCCTTGAGGTTGATGAATGCACCATCCTTGGATTATTTTAACATACTGAGTTTAGTTAAAGTACACAAAATACGTGCACTTCTCCGTAAACCAATTCATATCGTGTTCAGCACGTTGGAACAAGCCAAGCTGGTGATGCTAGGTTTTCACCAAGATGTTATGAAGGAAGTACAAGTGTCATATTTTACTGACAGATACAGATAGTTTGAGGAACGAAGTAGATACACCCGACATATACGCAGATATGGAACACTCGTCGCATCTATTTGACACCAGCAATTACCCCGAAGATCATTTTTTTGTACAATGAGATTAACAAGAAGAAACTAGATACTTTTCCTGACGAGACAGGTGGAAAGCCTATTTCAGAATTTGTTGGTTTAGGGTCGAAAATTTATTCATTTCAATGTGGAGGGTCAGTAAAACGGGTTGGCAATGGCATACAAAAGAATGTATTGAAAGATGTTGTAATGTATGATGATTACTTGTCTTGTTTACGTAACACGACACCTTTTCCTACGAATGGACATCAATTAGAAGTTTCAAACACGAACTTTTTACTGTTCTACAAAAGAAGGTTGGTCTGTCATGTTTTGACACGAAACGTCAAATTTTACCTGATGGCATCAAAACGTTGCTTTACTATCATTATTCTCTTAAGTAGTCTTTTTTTCTGTATATACATTGGATGCTTTTGTATATAAAGATTAGCCTACTACGAATATGTCAATTGTAAATATGATTTAGCTAATGTTGTTATGATTTTATCGTAGTATTATTGTTTTGTATATACATTGAATGTAAATTTTTGTAAATAGCATAGCTAACCATTTATGTGTCATATTTTTAAATATATTTGCTTTTTGTATGACCTTGGAATTGTTGTTGTTGCTTGAATAAAAATTTATACATGAGTTTGCAGTTGGTTTTCTTTCGTGTTTCACATACTTTATTGTATTCCATTACTGCTAATTATGTTCTCCCCAGGGCTGTGGGCATGGCCTTCGAATTAGGTGCGTTTTTGTAGGTAATATGGCTTGATTACCAAACCCATTATCTTTATTCAGTCCTAACACACTATTGTCAATCGTGTACCCTCTACCCTTCCGTTGTAACACGTCACCACATGTCCAGAGCCTAAACTGACGTTATTTACTGTCATCAACAGTCTTTCGCATTCTTCTGTGCTATTCCATTAACTGTGTGTTGGGAGAATGGAAGGGCACGTTATATGTTGTTTGGTTGTACAGAAACCGAAACCATTTTGGGGCTCGACCATCTTGGGGGTCGTGCTGGTGGGGTCACGTGTCTTGTGACGACACACCGCAATGCATCATGCCGGCATGTACATATTTACACTACTCTCCACGATTTGCCTATTATCAGTATTTAAAGGCCAGAAACCTAGATGATTTCTGCCTAGAGCTCCGGTACTCCACCTCATGATTTTTGCCCAGTGCTCTACAATTATAAATACTCTGTAGTCACATTAAAGTCGCATTCAAAAGGCTCTGGTCGTTTTTAATACTTACATTATAAGCTATTAAAATTGAAAATCGGGTTAATTGGTTCGATCTCTAGGTGTGAGGAAAATTTTGAATCCATTTCGCTTTTCGTCACAAAATATTTTAATTACATAAAACTAGAATTCAAAGGCCTAGACCTTGTCCATGGCTGCGTTTTAAGCTATAGCTGGAGCTTCGTTTACAGGCAATAGTGCACCGCTGATGGCTTACCTATCTTTTTCTTCTATCTGTTAATTTAGAGCATTCAGGTTTTTTTTAGGCTTACATCTGGATTTTATAAGATGAGCTTTTTTAAATACTAATATCTGTTCTTTGTTTGTTCTTGGCAGGACCCCAACTTAATTTTTTGTGACCCAGCAAAACCATGATAGTGGAGGGCACCTTCAACTAAATTATAGGGCTTTTTTGTTTTTGGTTTTAGCTTTTAATTTTGGTATATCCGTCATTTTGGAAGCCCCCAAACAGATGGGAACCTGGGTTTGACGTTTAGTATGAACGTTCATGCTGGTACTTGCATAAGCACCGTACCTGATAAATTTATTTTCTCTATTCAGAGGCTAGAAACCTATACAATTTCTGCCCATAGCTTCGGTACCCCACTTAATGATTTCTTCCCAGTGCACTACAATGATAAAGGCTATGACGACGAGAATACTGAAGTCTCATTACAATCTCGTTCAAAAAGGCCTGGTCGTTCTTAATACTTTCGTTTTAAGCTACAACGAAAGTCAACAAGAAATGGCCGTAGTGTGAAAGCTGAATGATTCGATTGTTGTCATTAAAATTTTTAATGCAGTGAAATAGTCCACATGACCTCAAATACAAATTTCGTTGGTCGGTTTCATTTATGGGAGAACCTCTAAGATTTTAAAGCTTGAAATTTAAAATGGAAGTTCTGGAGAGGCTTGCATAAGGACCCCAAGAAAAGCATTCTTCAGTCATTGCTGACTATTTTACTGTGTAACTTGAATATAATTTTAACCATACCGAAAATTTCAAACCAACTCGAAAAACAAAGCAAAATAAACAAAGCCAAAAACTGGTGAAGAGGCCACCAAGTGGAGAGTGGTTCGGCCCTTCAAAGGAGTGATATCAACACACCAAAACTAACGAAATAAAACAAATTATAACAAAATTGAAACCAAACCAAAAACCTATAAAGAGGCGACCAAGTTGAGAATGGTTCGGCCTATACGCAAAAGGTAGAAACAAATTGTGGAAAACCAATTACTTGTTGACGTGCCATTTTATTACACATTTGCACAGTAGTGGAGTTGAGTCTAATACACAATTAAAAAAAGAGGACTGATATCATATGAAAAACCAAACCTGGAAAAAGGGGCCGCAAAGTTACGAATGGTTCGACCCTTCAAAGGAGTGATATCAACACACCAAAATATCAACACACCAAAACATTCGCTAACTTAATCGCACCGAATAATAGCAAAGTAGCAATGTTCTGGTTTTCATTTAACCTTCGAGCTATTAAGCAGTGCGATTAACTTGGCGATTGTTTTGGTGTGTTGATATCAATCCTTTGAAGGACCGAACCATTCGGAACTTGGCAGGCCCTTTTACCAGTTTTGGTTTTTGATATGATTACAAATAAAGGACAAAGCCATTGAAAAAGAGTAGTGTACAAACCAACTTCCATAAGAAAGACTTGCACTGAATGAGTGAGCGAAGCGAGCGAAATTCAGTGAGTTTGCAATGAGTACAAAAAACCAACTTGCTATGTCAAAATTTCACGAATTAGAAAAGAAAAACAAACTTGTTTGATGTTTAAGATAAGGTTTAACTGATCCGAAGTCAAAACAGGAAATGAACACAAATAGACTTTTCTGTAAAGTGTAATATAACGCAATGTTACTGTACTGTTTAGTCCACGTGAAACCTTACTGCTGTATACAACCATCAGACACGTACATAAAATTAAAACAATATCATAACTTTGAAAATTATTTTAAGATTAATATCATCAAGGACCGCGGTAGCGGTCCTTATGTAAGCCTCAGCATGAACTTCCGTGTTAAACGTTTCGCCCAAAATTGACATAGACCAACGAAATTCGGTATTTGGGTCGTGTCGTAATTATTTCACCGCAATACAAATTTTAATGACAACAATTGAACCGTTCGGCGTCCACAGCATGGTCATTTCTTGTTGTTGTTGTTCTTCTTCTTCTTCTTGTTCTTGTTGTTTTTGTTGTTGTTGTTGTTGGGACTCTTTGCTCTGACCTGGAGATCGAACCACTGAACCGATTTTCAAGTTCTATAGCTTAAAACGTAGGTATGGACAAGGCCTAGGGCCTTTCGCAGGCTATTTTAATGTAACTACAATATTCTTGACACGGAAACAAAATGGGCTAAAACTTTTGCTCTCACCTAGAGACCGAACCAATGAACCGATTTTCAATTTATATAGCTTAAAATGTAGGTATTAACACCGACCAGGGCCTTTTGAACCAAATTTTGATGTGACTGCAGTATTCTAGTCGCCAGAGCAATTATTATTGCAGAGCACTGGGCAGAAATCATTAATGTACTCTTTGCCCTCACTTGGAGGTCGAACCACTGAACCAAATTTAGAGTTCTATAACTTAAATCGTAGGTATGGACAAGGCCTAGAGTCTTTCGCATGCTATTTTAATGTGACTACAATATTCTTGACATGGAAAGCCAAATGGGCTAGAAATTTTGCACTTTACCAAGAGATTGAACCAATGAACCGATTTTCAATTTGTATAGCTTAAAATGTAGGTATTAACACCGACCAGGGCCTTTTGAACCCAATTTTGATATGACTGCAGTATTCTCATCGGCAGAGCAATTATTATAGTAGAGCACTGGGCAAAAATCATTAATGTTGCTGTTGGGACTCTTTGCCCTCACCTGAAGATCGAACCACTGAACCAATTTTCAAGTTCTATAGCTTAAAACGTAGGCATGGACAAGGCCTAGGGCCTTTCGCATGCTATTTTAATGTAACTACAATATTCTTGACACGGAAAGCCAAATGGGCTAAAACTTTTGATCTTACCAAGAGATCGAACCAATGAACCGATTTTCAATTTGTATAGCTTCAAATGTAGGTATTAACACCGACCAGGGCCTTTTGAACCCGATTTTGATGTGACTGCAGTATTCTAGTCGGCAGAACAATAATTATTATTGCAGAGCACTGGGCAGAAATCATTATGTAATCTTAGCCCTCGCTTGGAGGTCGAACCACTGAACCGATTTTAGAATTCTATAGCTTAAAACGTAGGTATGGACAAGGCCTAGGGTTTTTCGCTTGCGATTTTAATATAACTACAATATTCTTGACACGGAAAGCCAAATGGGCAAGACATTTTGACCTTACCTAGAGATCGAACCAATGAACCGATTTTCTATTTGTATAGCATAAAATATAGGTATTAACACCGACCAGGGCCTTTTGAACATGATTTTCATGCGACTGCAGTATTCCGGTCAGTAGAACAATTATTATTGTAGAGCACTGGGCAGAAATAATTAAGTGGAGTTACACATTTTTGCAGAAATTTTGCAGAAAACATAAATTTGGTGCAGAAGTCTTTCATAACAGTAAAAATCGAACCAGCCATG
>JAHWFP010077916.1:0-14392 GCA_023313725.1 Lithobius niger
CTTCATGATCCCCAAATTGTGTCACCCCCCCCCCCCCAAAAAAAATGCGCTTTTCGTATACCTATTGACTGCTGTAGCCATGATTAGTGCTGTGGCCATATTAAGTAAGTAGCTCTCCACACGACAGTTACCTTTAGTTGTAAGCAAACGTGTCGTTTTTATGAAAAACATTTTCGGTAAAAATTTTCTATAAAATGTTCTTACATCCATCTGTTGTCGAGATTCATACAATAAGTATGAACACTGTTTGCTTATATGCCCACATCTGTAACATGGTCAGCACCCAAGGTTTTCTACAAAATTCTTTGTAAAAGCTGTACTTGCAGTGATGGTAATAACAGCTTCAAAACCTTGTAAACACTCACGTCATGCCATGGGGGTCTGGGGGGAAGCTGAGGCGTTTTTAGAAATTTTGACTGCTCAAAATGCCTTTTTTGTTGTCCAAACATTACTTTTTTTTTCCAGTTGGTCTGTGTACTTTTGACCCCTCTCCTATTGACGGGACCTGGAAAATGTATGATTTCCCCTCCCCCCATCGAAAGGGCCCAACAACTTCATGATCCCCCAATTTACTCCCCCCCCCCCGGCAATAAATAATGACCGGTCCTTAAGCATTATGCTGCTTATGGCCTCTGTTTTGTATGTATTTGTGGGTTTAGGTTTTCGTTCTGTTTCGTGTGTGTGTGTACGTTGTATTCTTGTGTGTATTTTTTGTCTGACAGCCAACCGTTTTGTTTGTTTGATTACTAATGTACATGCAAGGTATTTGGACAAGCTTGTATGCCCACAAGCTTGTCCAAAGACCTTGATGTACATGTATGCGTGTGTATGGAAGCTGGCATGTCACAATGCTAGTTCCCTGGAATTGGCGTTCAAATTATGGTTCGTTGCGTTGGAGTGAACTCTAACCCCTGTCCACTGTCTACCGATTTTTGTTTGCGAAAAGATGTAACATTAGAAATGTATTTATGTTCACCTTCATGCTCCACTCACGCTTTGTCCCACGTGTATACTTTATGGCAACACACTAGCGTGTGTCAAGATTGGACATGTGTCTTCTCGATAATTGAGTCTGCAGTGTTGCAGGCAGGTGCATTATTGTGGCAAACAATCGGGGAAACAATTCAACTGCCTCCTAAAACCAGGCATTTTAGAACTAAACAAGCCATTCAGCCATATCGGCCGCCGCGGCGTCATCATTTTAGACTTAGCACCCTAAAATTAAAAAAACTGGAATATTTAAGTGAATTAGCACAGCCAGCAGGCACTGCTCATTAGAGTGTGTATGTGCACCAGAATTTTCAGAAAATAGACAGAGACGGGAGCGGCGTGGGACTAATTGTTATTGTTAGTCGGTCCTCCGCTGCCGCATGTTGTCCATTTTTTTAAATTCTCGTGCCAAACGAACTGCCTGCCGGCCATACCAATGCAACACAAGATACAGATGATGGAATCCACCAACTGTTAAGAAGTAGTTATGCCTTTTTATGGTTTTATTACTACCAAGTGTTAGCAATAGAAACGAAACTTGAAGCACGGCCTAGCAACAGAAACAGACAAATCGTTACAGACCCGACTTTACCTATGCGTAGCAATCAGCTTGTTCTTGCATGGACACTTCGCCTCATTTAGCAGCTGTGAAGGCGTTTCGGACTGTAGGTGTTATTTCGCTGGTTGACCTCGGCCTGACCATGAATAAATAAACATGAAGCCGTTCTGTGTATTACAATAATTATTACTAGCTGTATCCGCGCAGATCATCTGCCCATGCGTGAGCGAAACACTATACTGGGTAGCATGAATACCTCCAACCCTCCCCCCCCCCCCCCGGCTCCAGCGGTGTTTGGTTTTCTTAGAAAAGTATAACGCATTTTCAACAGAAGGCGCCAATCTTATTTTCACAGTGGCTGCATAGCCGTTTCTCCGTCTTGATACCAAGCAATACTCCCGCAACAACGATCGCGCATGAAGTGATTGTCACTCAACCAACTTTGAAACTATTAACTCGGCTCCAATAGCCAGCATTATTGAACCTGTTGGTTTCCTAATTGACAGGCACTGTTTGAAGGCAATGTTGTCTTAATCTTTCGTGGCCATTGTTAGGTTTCTGTATTGTTAGCCTTATTTCGTAGGTGCGCGTTACATTCTTCTTCCTAAGATTTTGTATTGTTGCGTCACGTCCTTCTTCCTTGTTACCCTTTTCCTTTGCTACCGTCCAAGAATTATATTCTCGCCCTTATTCGTTGCTACCTTGAATTTGAATTTATTCACGCAGGATATTGGTCTCTCACCACGCACCCTGACAAACTAGATATAAGAAATACAAAACAATCAATACCTTGCTTATTCACCGAACAACAGCGTTTATCGTTTTACGTGAAGCACTGTTTCGTGTGTTAAAGCATTGTCTCCTCATTGTTCAGTTAATTTGTTTTTGTAGGCTGTCTTAATGGTCGGTTACTGTGTCCATTCTCATCCCTCTTGCCGACCGCTTAAGAATTAAGAATTTATAAATTGTTCCAGACTATAAATATTAGCACTGCCGGCAGTGTAGCGTGTGAATTTTGGGGGAAAAAAAGGATCGGAGCAGCAGCAGCGAAGCAACGTGTCATAATAGGGCAGGAACAGGTGAGGATCACAAGACCGGACTACAGTTCATTAGAACACGGTGTAACAATGCTTGGGCGCGGGAACTGCGACATTGTCGTTGCATCTTGTTCGAGTTACAAAATGATTGTCTAAGCTCCTAGACTGAATACCCTTGTATGCGACAAGACCTCGCGTGAAGATTTACCACGTCTCCGCGCTATTGCCAAGTTTCTTTAGTTACAAGAGTAACAATTTGACTTTGCTAGCTCCCCGGGTCATCAGGCACGGTTACTCTTAAACAGGGAACTGAGCAATTGTAATAGTACTGCAGACCAGGATTAATTGGTAAATTTTCTGTTTTCTTGTGTAAGTGGTTGTGCCAGATTGTGTATTGTAGTTACATAGAGTGGGCATACAGCTTTGGGCTAAGGCTCCATTAATAAATATACCGTTACCGTTGGCCGGTGTAAGGTTAATCCCTTGTTGTTAACCAGAATGAATCTTGGTTTTCGTGTTAATCTTTTCGTTTTAAACCATAGGGCGCTTAATGTCTAATGTGGGCGGGCGACGTGACTGAATTACTTATTAACTGAACAAAAAACTGCTTCGCCGTTTATTAAAAAAAAAAACATTAGAGCTCGTATCCCCAAACTCACAGCCCTGAAGGTACACGAATAAAAACGAATTAGCGTTCACTCGAACCCAATGAATTATAATTTGAACTCCAATTCCAGGAACAATGACTGTTTTTATGCAGTGGTTATGTATGAAAGTGAACGCAGTTTGTGTTTGAAATGTATAATGTTTGTGTACGATTTGCGTATGTGTGTTTGTGTGCATTTAATAGTATACACGTTTTTTTTATATTTGTGTGTGATTGTTGTTTTATATTTTAAGTGTGTTTCGTGTGAGTGGGTATGATCGGATTTTGTGTGGTTTTGTTAACTTGTGAAACAAGCAGACTCCGAGTTAAAGACAGGCTATCAGGCTGCAACGCGCTGCGGGAATTCTGGGTAAGCGCAGTTTATGTACTACGCGCTGTTCTTTATCGCCGTCTGGTGGTAGTAGCACTGAAACATTGAAATAATGAAACCGAAACCGTTGAGACAGTAGCAAACGTCTTTTCACCTACCGCAGGGCCATCGTAACATCATTTTCAAGGTCAGATATATATATATATATATATATATATATATATAGGGATATATATAGGGATATATATAGGGCATTCGCAATCACGTGACCGGCGGCCGGGTTATTTCCATCTGTTGGATCAGCAACACGTCTGAATCAACGCTGGCAGGACGATACGGGAGGACGTCGTCGGATAAACGCGCTGATTATTTTTGTATCTTGGAGATTGATTTTTTTAAAGAGATATGAAGAAATGATGAATAGTTAACCAGTTTTAGAGACCATTTCAATAGCAGACTATACGATGTTCAGGGTTTGTAAACGCTCTACCACGAATCGTACGCAATTGATACCGTAAAATTTTTTTTTTTGGCTTTATTCCTCAGTTTGCCTAGCATAGCAGGCATAGCAGTAGAGTAGGGTGATGCAAGTAAATTCCATCAAAACGAATTAGTGATCGTAGTAGCTAACATCAGCCTACTGTAAGTGGTAATTTAAAGCTCCGAAGCCTAGAAAAAAAATTGCCGTAAAATTGGACTACACCACGTTTGACCACGTGTAAAGATAATTTGCCGCAAATAAACTTGCAAAAATAATACAAATGGTAGAGGTCAGGAAATGTACTACTATTACTCTCCAAATCACTAATCGACATTTTTTTCAAACATCCTTTAATATTGTCTGAAGTTGACTTTCCCTGGTCTGCCCCCCTTCCCCAAGTCACCTCCCACAGCAAGAACACTGAGCTCGACCACATAGTACTTTTTTCCCCATCGACCTTTGTGGCAACATGCAAAGTAAAAATGATTTTTTTTTTGGGGGGGGGGGGGGAAGCAGGAGTAAATATAAACCTAGAATATTTCTTCAGTACTTCCCTGGAATTGTTCCCAAAACAGTGCACAAACAACAGGAAGTTGATGTAATATTCACCAGATTTTTTCCTAACAAGAAAATTATTTGTGAGTCCAATTAACAAACAGCTGAAAATATTTACCTCTTTTTTTTTTTGGGGGGGGGGAGTATTAAATCAGGCTACACAATTACGAATTAGTGTGGAAAAACCAGGAATCGTGAGAAAATTTAGTCAGACGTCCTGAATGATAGGTATGAGTTACTGTCGTTTTTATTTTTCCTGTCAGTTTATGTTTTGACTTTTGAAATTTGTCACTATGTAATATGTTGGAGGAATGAAAAAATATACATTTTTAAATAATTATGCAAGCAACGTTTTGAAATCTTAAGGACTAAATTTAGTTTTCCCCATAAAAATCAATAGGACAGCCTTGCCAAAAAAAGCCAGCCTTTCACAGAAATTAGCCACGTATAGTTCCAATTTGTCGAAAGGTAAAAATAAAAAAGCCCACCGGTTAACAAACACATATAAATAAGTAAATCTATAGTTATATATTACAATAACTGTTAGTTGGCTGTGGTGTGCAAACCTTTGGGGCATGCTGTCCGAAATAAAAAAAAAAAAAGTTACGTTTTACATTTTTCGATATCTTTTCTCTACTCAGTTAGTGTCCACATGTCAAACTACAAATTCAGACATTTTAACTCGTGGTCTTGTTCTATCGCTAATATGAATAGAAAATTATTTGTGGACAACTGCTTTCAAAGTGTTTGGTTAGTGGTTGGTTAAAATAGCATAGAACGATATGTAATTAAAAATTAAATTGTCCCCATGTTTTAAACTTCGATGGGTTCAACGATGGAAATCTTGAGGTAATGATAAGAAACTAACTGTTTAATGGAAATTACAAAACCATTTAAGGCCTATTATTTAAGCCGCCAAGTTATCGTGATTCAAAATATATACCAAAAGAAATGTTAGTGTCACCAACTTTCACCTCCCAACAGCGTTCACTTCAGTTTGCGGTCACCTTGCAGGAAAGTTAAATGAATGCATTTGATATCGGAAACTTTGTGGCAGCCAATTTTCTCCTAATATCAATATTTTTAATAGCAAAAATTTGTAGTTTCTTTGAATTTAATCTAAATGACGATACAATTTAAGTATTTTAATTTTGTTTGATTACTGTCTCTATTAATCGGAGATGCGTTAAAAATTGACTAATTAATATGAAGAAAATAAAGATGGAACTTCGAATTTTAAAGGCAGTGGTGACACTACAATAAAATGGCTAAGGTAAAAGCATACTGGCTAGTGACAGCGATGAAGGAGTGTTGATGGATGCATCGGGGAGAGTCGAGCCGTCGGCGGCGAGGACTACAGAGAACACCCAGCGTTGGTCATGGGTGAAAGGACAGTGAGCTGATCTTGAATCGTGACCCGATGAAAGAGTGTTGAAGGAAGCATCGGGAAGAGTCGAGCCATCGGCGGCAAGGACTACGGTGGAGACCCAGCGTTGGACGTTGGTGAAAGGACGTTAAGCAGATCTTGAATAGCAACAGCCATAAAAGTAGTGTTGAAGGAAGCATCGGGAAGAGTCGAGCCATCGGCGGCAAGGACTACGGTGGAGACCCAGCGTTGGACGTTGGTGAAAGGACGTTAAGCAGATCTTGAATAGTAACAGCCATGAAAGGAGTGTTGAAGGAAGCATCGGGAAGAGTCGAGCCATCGGCGGCAAGGACTACGGTGGAGACCCAGCGTTGGACGTGGGTGAAAGGACGTTAAGCAGATCTTGAATAGCAACAGCCATAAAAGGAGTGTTGATGGATGCATTGGGAAGGGTCGAGCCGTCGTCGGTGAGGACTACGGTGGAGACCCGGTGTTGGTCGGGAGTGAGCTAATCTAAAATAGTGTCAGCGATGAAAATAGTGTTGAAGGATGTGTCAGGAAGAGTCGAGCTGTCGGCGGCGAGGACTATGGTGGGGACTCAGCGTTGGACGTGGGTGAAAGGGCATTTAGCAGACCTTGAATAGGAACAGCGATGAAAGGAGTGTTGATGGATGCATCGGGATGGGTCGGGCCATCATTGGCGAGGACTATGGTGAAGACCCGTCATTGGTCGAAATTGAAAGGATGCATCGGGTTGTCTTTCGTTTTCCCGTGTATAGCCTGTTGGACGATGAGGTGAACTTCGCTGTGGGAAACGCTGTGGTTTTTGCGAGAAGAATTTGAGGACAGGTCCAGCGCAGAGTTGGGGGCTGGAAGCGGTCCAGATGCGGCGGTAGCAAGGCAAAGATTCTGCTTTGCCTCGCGGTAGTTTTCCGTAGCCAGAATGAGATCTGACGGAGTGATGAAAGATCCAACGGTGTTGTAAGAGTCTGTTGGCCGGCTTGTAGAGGTGACACGGTTGGAGCAGTTTCATCATGAAAGGAGCGTCGATGAACGTAGCGGGAAGGATCGTGCCATCGGCGGCGAGGTCTAGGGCAGAGACCCTGCGTTGACCAAGGGTGAAAGGACGAGCAAGAGCACGAGGGCGGGCGGCGGATGAAGCAGAAGCTTCGGAAGCGGTGGCCATCTTTGGTAAATCCAAATTCCGACAAAAGGCGGGGAACAGTGGAGCGAGGTGACGTGTAGGCACCTCTGGAGGAAAATGAATGCCGAAAGCGTCCGCGCTCTCGCTTTTATAAGGGAGAACTGCGCCGCGCATGCGCATTGTGGCATGCAAGCAGACGACTACACAGCTAAAGAAACCTCCAGGTGAACACCACATTGGGGACAATGTAATGCAAAATTAACAGGTTAAGATGTTTTGGCAAATAAGAAACTTAAATTTCTAAAGGAACAGATATATATAAAAGACATGTAAGCCATCAATGTCGCACTAATACCTGTAAAAGATTCTCCAGCGTCCCAAACACAAGGTGAAGCTTCTTTAAAACGCATTAGTGTGACGCTGAAGGCTTACATATCTTTTTTTTTATCTGTTCCTTTTGAGCTTTAAGTTTTTTAAGGATTACATCCGTATTTTATACGTTTAAGCGTTTTTAAATACTAATATAGTTATGTGTGTGCACAGTAATGGACAATGCTTTTAACTAGAAACCTTACCAGTAGATCTTGCCTGCTAATACATAAGCAAGGCAAGCCATCGCTGTTATTCTGACGAAAACCAGGAATTACTTAAGGTCAACTTCCGTATTAAATATGTTTTATTTATTTTAAAAAAATACCCCCCCCCCCTGGGTATCTGGGGAGGCAGGCCAGATTGAAGGTAATGTATATTTTCGAATATGCAAACAAAAACTAAAATCAACGAGGTGCAGGCCCTGGTATTTTAGTCTTTTTATTGCCACGAAATCTACATTACCTTGTTTTTACATTACCAGACTTCGTCACAACAGGTGGTGGGCTAGGGTCAGGACACCCGCAGTACGAGTCGGCAACCCCATGGAACGTATCCCGGTAAAGACAACCGAAAGAGCCTCAGCCTCGTTCCCTGGGAACCACAGTCCCATGGGGAGAACACTGGGATGTAAAAGGGTAGATCAAGGCATAGGTAAAAAAAAATGGGAAGAACCCTATTACCTTACTGTGGAAGGGGAATCTTTTGATGATCGAACAGTCGAGCGTGGCTGAGCTGGAAGCAGGACACAGGAAGCTCAGCTGATGACAGAACAATGAAACAGCAGAACGCAAGGCAGTGAAAGGACGAACATTCTTGAGGTGGTGGATAATGTTGGAGAACAATAAAACAGGAACATGGTGTGGTACAGGGTGACAGATTAATACTTAAATACAATGAGTAAAATCCGCGAGGAATCGTGGCACAAGAATCACATGTAGGATGAGACGTCAGGAGAGAAATTGAGCAGGGCCCCTCGTGGAATACGGAACGATAAAGTTTGTTAAATGTAAAAGGGATGTAGAGGAACGGAAATTCTTACGGCAGAGCCCAAAAACCTAAATCAACACCTTTCGCCTTCCTACGACAGGATGCACAGGGCAAGTCACGCGTGGAGGCATCGGTATAACGTGACAGCCCATGAAAAACTGGGATAAAAGTGGTTGCATCGTCGAACTGCCAAACGGAATACGCGGATAACCGCAGTCCGGGGTGGTCGTGGCTGCTGACCATGCCAAGAGAAGTGGGCAGACATTTACGGGAGGGTGATTGGGAACGGTATCCTGCAGAATAGGTGGTGTAAAGGATACTGACGCCGTTGTGGATGCGTCTTTAAACGGGGAAGGTAACGAGACACCGTGCCTCATGGTAAAGACGCTCAACAGAATTAGGTGTTGGAGCGAGCGCAAGGAGATGGCCTTGGTCGAGGGAACGAAGTTGAAGTGACGCAAAAGCACAATGTAGACAGTGGGTGTGGGAACGTGCATAGTGGTATGCTTTCCATGGTGGGAACGTCGGGTCGGGAGTGGTAACAACCAAGGAAGCTTATATAGGAGCAAGGCATGGTCAACTCGTAAGGTGCGGTGCCGATCCCATAGATGATCAAGGCTATCGGCGATGGAGATATTTTTGGCCTGGAGGCGAATAATTTCGTCCCGCAGAGAAGGAACGGAGGTAGCCACTGCTTGGACAGAGGAGATAGCGTCACGTTCCGCCCTGGGGGAGGAGAGTTCCGACGCAAAGCCTTCCGCCTTGGAAAGGATAAAGTTTACATTTAGGTCCACATTTTCCATGTCCCTTACGGATAATTGTAAACCTTGAGTTAGTACCGTCGGCAGGACGGAAGCCGGAGGAAATGGTGGTGGTGCTGATAATGGTGGAGTTTTCACAGGGGAAGCCTATCCGGGCAGTCTGGAAAGAGGAGAATCGATCGGTAACTGTAGCCGATGGAAGCTGGTCAGGAGGTACGGAAACAGGAGGGTCCGTTGGTAAGAGCCACAGTGTGCAAAATGGGAGCAAGCCACCATCATGGTGGAGCCATCGAAAAACGGACGTTCTTGATCCGGACTCCAGACAGTGGCCAGTAGCGGAAGGCTTGAAGGCGGATTGAAGCGCGTAGGGCAAACTCCTGAAGGGCCTGCTGTGGAAGGCACAAAGTCGGAACGTACAGGACGTGGGAAGAGAACGTGGGAAGAGAACGTGATTGCGTTGTAGAATCACGGGTGAAGAGACGGGGGGGGGGGGGGCAACGGGACATTCCTCATATGGGAGCCCGGTGGAGACAGTTGGGGAAGAAGAGGATCCGGATCGCCCAGCAGCTCTTTGACGTTTGTATAGCGTTCAGTGCGTAGCTAAGAGTGCAAATGCTGCAGAGCAGAGTAGAACCGATGTACTGTCGATGATTCTGACAGTTAGGGTGAGGATCAAAATGTTCAATTAATCTGGTGACTATAATGCAACCAAAAGCAAAAGGCGCAGGGACATTGGGAGTCGAAACAGGAGATTTCTTGGGAGAAAAAGAGTTTGATGACATTGGCTAGTAATAATGAATAATACGTTAAAGACCAGACGAATAATGCACACAAAGTACCGGAAAGGCTTCGCGCCAAAACACTAGGTAGCCGACACGGGGATCCTAGTGGTGGCTGGTACAAAGCAGGAAACGTGGCAGTTCCGGTGATACCGCAGCGCCGCTACCAGATCAGGGCAGAAAGATCGGCAAGCAGGTAGAGGAAAGACGGATAAATGTAACACTGCATGTCAGAAGAGGGAGAAGATTGCGGAGCGGGTACAAAGACCCAGCCGAATGGACGATAGGAACGGCTCGTGGAACGGCCAGCTGGAAAGGTAAGCGAGGAAAGCCCAGTAGAGCGGTGGATGGCCTAAGCATGCACCGAAGGTGCTCAGAAAGGACAGTAAAGATGAACTGTACGCCTGAGCTACGAAAATAAGGAAAGGGTGCAAACCCAAATAGTGGACGAGAGGAACACAGGCAAATACCAGGAATGGCGATGTTGTGAAGTCGCAGCAGGCTGGACAAGAAGGAAGAAGCGGTCGAGCCTTTCCTAAGCCGAGTCAGCGTCGAAAACCACGTTGATAACTGTGCGAAAAAAAGGGGCGGGGGGCAGAAAACGGAATGTGGGATTTGCTTGTCCCTGGACGGAGAATACAGCTGCAGATTCACAAGAACAGTTGCAGTAACGGACTGGACACTAGGATCGCCAACCGACGTACTGCTACATTAGTGTATGTAGACAAAGATGCAATAGAGAGAAACGTAGAAGGATGGAAGTAACGAAACGTAGGGGAAGAATGGGTCGGAATAGACGGATGGACACCTTTGGATATCATGTTTTGGCCAACAATAGCCGAGGTCCCCCTTCCCCGCCCTCCCCCCGTCCAAAACCTGTTCCATGTACCTATGAATCAAGATGCAAACACCGGGCTGTCGTCCGTAGACCCCCGTGTAGAGGGAAGGACGGAATGTAACATCATGTTGGACAGGAAGGACGGAATGGACGAAATGGGGGCGTCTCGATGAAAGCCAAACCGTTCTGAATCGAAAAATAGAAACACTCTGGTGAGTGTGTCCTGTTTTCTTTTTTATTTTCTTCATGATGTGTTTGTGTTTTATTTTCTCTCCTTTTTTTTGGGGGGGAGGGGGAACGTAGCACCGCAGAGATACTTGTTGGACGAGAAAACATGGGCGGAACGAGACATTCACGTTCCCGTTCAATCCAGGTGGAGCGTAGCATCACGGAGAGATGGGTAGAGTTAATGTCCACGTACAGGGAACATAATCCAGTCGGGAAGAAGGACCGAGCTTCAGAGAGCAGGACAATGCGGAGGAATCACCAGCTGGAAGTGGAGTGATACCACGGAACGTTTGAAAAGAAGAACGGGAGAAAGTCGGGCGAACGAAGCTTGGAACGTGCCGGGGAATGTTCGAAATTAAAACCACTGACGGATGCCAGTTCAAGATAGCTGAGGCTGGAAGAATCAGTCGGAGGCGAGGTAGACGAAGTCCCAACAAAACAGGTTTGGAAGTTGCGGAATGTCCGGAAAGCAGCAGCCAACAGGATTGGCAGATGGAACGCAGAACGTGCGCCGGAATGTCGGAACGGGCACAGGGAGGCGCATAGAAGCTGAGGCCTGTTATGCCGGAGAGCGCCGAGCCGGTGCCCCCAGAGGACTTGAGATCACTGCAGGTGGCAATATGGGACGAAGGAGACCACGTCTAAGGTCTGCATGTCGAAAGGAGCTCCGCATTTCACATTCCGGGAAGCAGGAAAGCAACGCCGGAATAACCGCTGATGGCGGAGGGCACGGCGGGCGAAGCACCATGTCCAGGATGGCTTAGCAGAGACGGGCCGTCCAACACGCCGGGCCGGGGCAGCCTGGGAAAGGTGAACGGAACGGGCAGGGAATAAAGCTGAAGGAACGGAATGCTCACCGGACCAGCTAGTAGTAGAATCATAAGTCACAGGAGGAGAAGAGGGCACGAACACGGAATCATGCGACAAGTCATGCAGCAGCCAGAAGAACAAGTGAATCCATGGAACTAAACAGGTTTGGTGGAACGCCTGGACCGGAACGTGGTATAAGGACTTCAGGAGCAACCACACACGGTAGCTGCCGTAAGAAGAAAGATGAATGTGATCCGCTGCGTTCCGCTTATATAAGCAGACCCAGTTCCGGACATGTGCAATGGGTACGAGCTCGGCAGGGAAGACAACTTTATTCTACGGAAAAAAGGGCTCCAGCAAGGGGGGAAATTGCTAATGTAAAAACGAGGTAATGTATACTTCGTGGTAGGGATCGACCGAGTCCGGATATATCTGGATCCGGTGCCGATATTGAGCCGGATACCTGTTTCAACACAACCAAAACTTGTCGCCGTAAACAGGTTGCATGCCTCGGTAAAATAAATCGACGTAAGATAACTAAGTGATCTACGGGTATAAAAAATTGCAGATGTAATAATTATAGTGTAAATTAGTGCACAAAAATATACTTGGGATAATCGTATTAAGTTTTCATATAAAAAAAAAGTTGAAGTTCGACTACGTAAATGCGCTTACGAAAATATTCATCTTCCGTTGCAGTACATGGGATACCTTGAAACGATGGTCCTCTGGTTATTTCTCCATTACAGCATTGTTTACGGTTTCCGAAATCCTTTTTTAAAAGTTTTTATTACCGTAGAAATAGTTTAAAGTTGTTTTATTCCTAATTTATATTCGCTATCGGTGATAGCGATCAGTTTACGGCCGTCATCGCGCGCCCATTCCCTGCCGGCTGTTCGCCAATTGACGCGCACGTGCTAGCTTCAATGGCTGTGACCTTGACTCGCTTGGCGTGACGTCACTTGCGACTGGCCCCCGTCGCGATAGTGATCACGTGCTATACACGTGCAAATTGGGGAATCCCAGTTTTCCAACGCAACCAAGATGGCGGCCGTTTTTGCGTTGTTGAGTTACGACAGCTTGAACCAAGGTCCAGTTTTAGCAAACAAAAGCAATTTCACGTCAATTTTGACGATATGGCCAACAAAAACATCAATTAAGGTAATTAAAAGATGATATTAAATTAAATGAATCCAAAATAGGCGTGCCAAAGTACCTAATTCAGTCGGAATTAGGCTGCACCTCCATTGTATGCAATAGCGATTTTTCTTTGCAAACGGCGCTTTGAATCGAGAGTGCGTCGGGAGTTTAGAAACGGTTTTGAAGTGACGATAAATCGGGGTTTAATTCGAAAAGTAAGACGGTTTAATGACGACATCAAAAACTAGCAAGAAATAATAGCATGATAAACCAAAGATGACTTCCATGTTGCAAGAGTCGAGACAGTTTTGTTCATGAAATGAAAAAAAATACAGCTTTTTTTATGTTGATTTCGTTCCTTTTTTTTTTTGCTTTCGGTCTTTGTTATACTGTACGCAATACAAAATGGAACGAAAACAATTTATAGCAGTAAATAACAGACCTGTTGTGATTTTGATTTAGTTTTAATGCAACCAAAATTCAATAATTTTATAATCTAAAATAAATAAGTGGACTACATAACTGGTTTCACAAATACTTCAAAATTTTGCTAATTATTTTTCGAAATGAAGCAGTAGGCTAATCAATGAGAAATCCTTCAACTACAAAAATGTTTTCTGACTGATTAACCTATTGAGTGCTTTAACTGTTTCAAAAAAAATTTGCAGAATTTAGCAACATTGCAAAAACAGTTCTGTAGCCTAAATGCAATTATACTATTCTGGTACTCATAATAGCGTAAGACTTCTACGTGTTTAATGTAAGAAAATAATGTGAAACAAAGCGAAAATCAACACCATAGCTGCAACTTATAAGGGGGAAAAAATAAAACGCCTTTATTTCGTTTTTGTGTGTGAATTACCCGGTATCCAGTACCGGTCCGGATCCGGCAAAACGGTATCCGGTCGATCCCTACTTCGTGGTAATAAAAATGTTAATCTCCAGATTTATCAAAATATACATGGCTTCCATCAAGTTTTCTTCACGGTAAACCAAGCCTAAGTTTGTGTGTTGGGTTTGGGGAAGGATTTTTTACATGAGTCTAGAAGGAGGAGAGCCATTCCAACTTTGCTCCCCTCCCCATTCATAAATACTCACTCGGCCCTTAGGCTGCTAAAGCTTCTTTAGGATTCAATCATTTGAATTGCACCCTCATGATAGATGAGCTGTAGCTAATAACGTCTAGTAGCAAGATGAAAGTCTGGTAAAAACAATAGGCTTGTGTGTCTTCAGGTTTTGTCGACCCCCCCCCCGACAAACCCATTTTACAAACAAAATATACAAATTTACAAACCGTTGTGGTTTGTGTTTCCTTTACCGATATGTAACTTACATGTTAAGTTATATGTAAGTTACATATCGGTAAAG
>JAHWFP010077921.1:11622-23871 GCA_023313725.1 Lithobius niger
TTGTTAAGTATTTGAGTAAATTTTGTTTGTTATTGCTTTCATCGAGTTTTCTTTGCGAAAAGATTTGTGTATTTCACGCCGTGCATTTTTGCTTGTCTCCCTTTTCATAAATTTGGTGTGTATGTTTATATTTATCGCGATATTTATTTTATTTATTGCGATGCTGTTTTTTTTTTTTTTTGGGGGGGGGGGCACCTAACCTTTGATTATGTGCGCTAAAGTGCCAGTTCAAAGTTGTTTCTCTTTATCTGCTGTTCTCACACCAGACGCGAGCATCAGCTCTTGTGGGATGAGTGGTTTGCTTTTTGTGCTTAATATTGTGATTTGTGTTGGATGAATAAACGTAACTTACTCACTGTCGTATGTTTTGTGCCTTCTTTTTTTGTCACTGTTTGTTCCGCGATTAGCGCAAACAGTTTCGAAAGAACTTTTGGTAGGAATATTCTTTGAACGTATAAGCGTGATTGTGTTTACGCGAACAGCAGAAAATCCAAGATAACAGCTAAATAAAAATGGCCGCCTATGAACGGTGCTTGCTTTTAACTTCTAAACGGTTTACCAGACCGAAAGCAAACCGGTTATGATTATTATTCAGAATTAAATTTTCTTCAGCCAAGCTCTAATTCAATTTTTTTTTAAATTCTAGATGGCTCCAAAAATGGCGTCCAAAAATCGGTTTTGGGTTTGTAACTTCTAAACTGTTATACCAGGAGTTGCAAAAAAGAAGAACCAATAGGGCCATATGCTGAATGTCTATGTTTACATTACCCTAACATTGCAGAATTATCGTTCTTGATTGCATGAATTAAATAATATTTTTTTTTCAATTTGTACCACACTTTACCACTTGCTACCATAACGTACCACGTCTGTAGGGATCCACCTGTGGGAGCCAATGCACAATTTTGCCCTGACCACTTCCTTCCACCACAACAGCAATGAATGAATGTTTCTGATCGTTAACTCTTTTTTTTTCCCCTTTTGGTTGGTTCGTAGGTGTATGTGTCTCCCACTCCCAGTCCAGTCTATCTCCCTCCACCTGTCGAACCATTCTTCCTCACCTGTCCCATCATTGCCTTGTTATTTTATCCCCATCCTCTTCCGTGTACTCTGATTGAAAGGACCTTGAAGCAGGTTGTTTTGCAGCCGCATCACTGCAGACGCTAGCTCTCTTTCTTTCTCTTCTTTCTTTCATTCTGTCTTTCTTTCGGTTTTTTTTTCACCGAATCCACTGCAAACCTACACCTGCATGATTGTGTCTTGTGAGACTTCTGCCGTACACGCTTGACTGGGTTTTGCCGCCATTTTGAAAGCCGAGTTCAAAAATGGAGAACTTGCAATCATTTTTAAGCGGAAAGTGTGAACTGGAAATTTGGGGCGTACTGGCCATGCCGGTTTCCCGTGAGGCCTATGCTCCGAGGGCCTGACGGGGGCCTATTCAAATTCGTTCATGATGACTGATTTCTACGAAATGCCACAAGAGAGGGCCCTATGTTAACCATTTCCGGACCTGAATGGCCCTCCATTATACCACTGCTGTCAAGATACAACAATCTGACTTATTCATGCTTGTTTGTTTTTGCAACTATGTACTTGTTTGTTCTGCCTTTAACCTTGAAAAGGGTAAACGCCTTTTAAGCCTTTTGTTTAAGGAAATTTTCAAGTCATCAGTGGCAAAATTCGATCTGGCGTTCTGGTTGGTTGTAAGCTGCGACGCCAACCTACACGGCCGTACCGAAGAAAATTTTTTTTTTTTTAGGGAAAGGGGGCTGGGGGAATTGAAGATAAATAATATTTCGATTGGGTCCCCGTTTTGTCTGTAATTTTCAAAATTTTTCTGCTTAAAAATCACTTATTTTTTTAGCACCTTCCCGCTCCCTGTTTACGATTGAAGCTCTTTTTTTTCCGATGCACTTTTAATTGGAGGGGGGGGGGGGGAGATAACCCAACCTCTCGATTTTCGGCCATACCAACACTCTGCTATACTTGCTCACTTTGTCCATGTTTCCGGGGACTCAGTTTTTTTTTTTTTTAGAGTTGGACGCCTTATTCCCACTCATTCAAAGCCACATCAAGGGTTAATTCAAGCGATGTTCATGGAAAAGCGCATTTATTCAAAGAAAAAAATGACTTGTAAGTCTACCAAACCTTACGGGTAGTTTTATATATTTTTTTTAGGGTTTCGTGCAGTACAAGATGTGTCGTAACTATGTCGATGCGGTGGATGAATTTGAAATTGTGGCGTTCATTAGGCAACAAAATAACACGATTTGACGATGGGATTAATCCAATAAAGTGAAAGCAACCACAGCGTCGTTTTGTACCCATTCTCCTACAGGGACCAGAACTTTTATTGATTTTTAAAACGCCAAAAGGTCCAAACTGGGCCAAAAGTCAAATGTTAAAATGGCCTGTTAAGTTGTAAGAAACAACAATCGTTTTAAAATGGGGCAGGGTGCAAACAAATATAAAACATGCGGCAGATGCGGACATAGCACCACAGAATGTTAGTATGTTTTGCCCAGTATTTGGAGAAGAAGTCACTTAAAAGAGAAAAAAAAACCGCTAACAAGCTGCAAGGGGTGCGGAGAATTCATGGCGTGTCTTCTGCCAAATAAGCACGTCTCTAAGTTTACTCTTCTTCCTCTTGAGTGGTTTCTTCCACCGCCAACATATACAAGGTGTGACATGGCAGCTTCTTCTGCTTTGTTTTTACCCCCTCCCAATTTCAAAATGACTGCTGTTTTAGTGTTTGAATTTACGCAACCCCTGGATTTTATCACCAGCATATGAATGGTGCCTTTCCATAAAAAAAAAAATCATATACTGTGTATTATAGGCTGCTGTCTTCTAGTCTAGTATGGTTTCGGGAGTTCGGCAGAAGGCAGCAAGCAACAGTAGTGGCGCATTGAGGAATGTTTCGGGGAGGGGGGTGGGGGGGGGGCAGGAGTCCCAAAAATTGGAATTCAAAATGGTGCACGAAAATTCAGCTTAGGGTTTTAGGTCGAAGGGAGTGGGGGGGTGTATTAAGTCCGCCGGATCCCTGTAAAAACAACTCGTTTTCAGCAATTGTAATGGCTTTGAAAAGTTAACAATTTTCCGAAAATTTTCCGAATTTTTTAAACTGAAATACATGCATGCCTTAGTTGTACCATAAACTGAAGAACTCTAACACAGTTCTCTTTGAATTTTCGGTGAAATTAGGGTCCGGTCATCTTCCTCAGACACCACAAATAGCATGAAACCAAAACCGTCGGGAGTCCTTACATCGGTTGTCATCATAAATTCGCTTCTCGCGTTGTTTGAGGAGGGGGACCACTGATCTGTATATCGCTTTTCCGGAGACCCCACCTTTCGTCAGGATCGAATGGGAAAGGTGTAACGACACCCGAGTTTTGTGCGTATTTGTGGCATCTGAGGAAGGGTAACGGAAGCTAATTTCATCGAAAATTCAAGGCGAACTGCGATAAGAGTTCTTCGGTTGTGGTATAGTAAAGTGTGTTTTTTTTTTGTGTGTGAAAATGACGATCAACTTACCACCGTAATCGCCGGTCACCGCTTTTTAAGATGCATTAGTTGTTTTTGGGTGCATGGGTAGCCACGACCACTGAGGCGTCAGATTCGATTCCGGTTCCGGTTTCGATTCCGGTTCCGGCTTCACATTTCTGGCTTCTTACAGACAAAGGTTCAATCCTGGTGAAAGGTAGGGTACATGTACGGGCTTTTTCTCTGGTTGTTACCCGCCTGTTGCACGAGGATTTCCTCCGGGTACTCCGGTTTCCTCTCTTATGCAGCAAAAAACGACTGGCACGATGGTGGTTCCTTCCACTTAACATCTTCTACTTGCGCCTTCAAAAATCTTAAAGCTTACTGGCGTACACCTTCTATTCTACTTTTACTAAGTTTTACTTTTTACTATGGGGTTGTTCCACCCCCCGCCCCACCCCCCACCTTCCCGAGCGCGCCACTGAGCAACAGTTCTACTTGTCAGTAAGGCCATCTCATTCAGAACCAGCTCACATCTCAAAATCTTCTAATGCCAACAATAATTGCTTGAGGTCTTTAACGACGCATTGCCGTGCGTTTCTGTTCTAGCTGGAGGCGATCCATTGGTTGCAGCCTTGCCCTCGGGCGGCGCGGAAACTGCTAAAGTTAAGGAGACATGGATTACCTGGTACGAATGTTAGGAAGCATTTCTAGCACACAGACACAAAAAAAAAGGAGCTGAAAGGACATCAACAGACAGACATTCACTCGTCCTGGAATGTGGCGATTCGCTCGCCATCAGGAAAAGTTAAAAGGGAAAAAGACCACTTTTTCTTTGGTTTTATTTTTCGCTTCCATTGTCTATGTCACTGCGGTTATGTTTTGACAACGATTTACATTGATGTTGTAGCCACGTTTCTGGCAAACCTCTTTTTTTTTTTACGCCACAATCGGGAGTAGTAATTACGATCCATTTTATACAGGCTTATAACTGCAATTATTGCTGCCAGTTGTAAAAACAAGGAAGGCTAACTAACCCCTCAGGCGGCCTGACGACCTGTAGTAATTGTTGAGATGATTACGCAAGCAAACTTGGCAAACTACGGTAACCACTAATTATACGAACCGAGCACCCGACTCCACGCGACTTACCCGTGATTAGACGACGTCAGACTTCTCCGTGTGGAAGTATCAAGCCAGGGTGGGGTTGTAAGATGTTCGTTAAAGACTTTTGAATGTGTCGGCAGAATATTTGTTTACTTAAAGCCGTATTCCGAATGGATGGCTGCTAAAGCGTGAGACATTGGAGTGGCGTCAGTCTGCTAATGCAACTAACAGCCTGACTCCTTCAAATCCTGAAAATCATATCCGTTGAAACTGAAATAAATCAAGCTTAGAGTGATCAGGATTTATTAAAACTAGCTGTACCAAAGGCGTAACGTACGCCGGTCTACCTGGTTCCCGCATGTGTGAGTGAAATACTGTACTGGGCACCATAAAATGAAAACGGCTGCCGACCGCTTCCCCCCAGGTACCCCCTGTCCCCTCCCTTGCCCCCTACTCCCCCCATCCCCCCGTTGTGTGTTTCAAATGCCTCCCCATCCCAACTCCCCCTCCTTTGGACCCTCTGGTGTTTTGTTTATTTAGAGAAGTAAATAGCGTTTTCACTGAAAGGCTCCACTCCTATTCTCAGTGTGGCTGAAATACCCGTTTCTATGTTTTGATACCAAGCGCGGTATTAACCCATACAACGACTGTGCATGTAGTGATTGTTACTCAACCAACTTTGAAACTAGTCAATCGGCTTTAATAGGCAGTAGGTATTACTGAAGCAATATTTCGTGCATTACTGATTGTTGCAGGACACATCCGTTCACATTGTCGGCCGCTCGTCCTTTTTCTTTGCTACCGTGTCAAGAGAGAACCCGCTCGCCCTCTTTCATCGCTACCGCCTTTAGTTAATTTGAGCCGTTTTTTTATGGGCTGTTCATTGTTTAGTTAGTTTGAGCATTATCTTTGCATGTCATGAACACTGATACGGTCTGATCTCTGATGTGGTCTGATCCCAAAAGATGCATCCATACAAGCGAAATATACAGGATGGTCCACAAAAAGCTGACGGCCCAACATTTTCAAAGTCCAACTTTTCTAGTTAGCACCCCTCAAAACCAGGGGAGAGGACAGAATTCTTCCGGTTTCATTAAATTTGATTTCTGTCGTATCATGGTTCTGAGGGGTGCTAACTGAAAAAGTTGGACTTAGAAAATGTTGGGTCGTCAGTTTTTTGTGGCCCACCCTGTATCAATAGATAGAATGCCTATTGCCCTCTGACGTTCGCCATTAGCCGCCGGTCATACTTCCCATGTTAATGGACGCTGTTGGAAGTTTTAGTGGTCCGGACGTGATCAAGATAAATCCGTCCCCCGTAGTAGTGGTTTTTTTTATCACGTTTCTGTCCGAACCTAAATCGCAACTCGTTTCCCGCATGAAACTCGCGTCCTGCACGGCGAGCTTCGAGCCAAGGCATCTAACCTAACCTATCTGACCCCAACATCCGTAACATAAACAATTCAATACGAGCATGCGTAGACCGATCGACCACACACACACACACCTACTTTCGGTTAAAGGGACACCCGGCTTGCCTTATAACATTCCGCGTGCCAAATTACAGCTACGCGCAGATCATCATCCGAGCAATTACAGTGCCAAGGTTGGCTGGGGTGGTAGCTCCGTTCCTCGCATAGCTGCTGTCTCGGTTGGCTTTGTGAATTGTACACGAGACAGAATCAAGTTAACGATTGTGTCGTCACAAACCGGAATGATTCTCGTATTTTAAAATCACAATTTATAATTTTCTAGGCTAGTGTCTTATAATTTTGCTTCGGCGATCTATTGGAATAATTAATTTTAATTTTTATCGGATTAGTCTATTAGATTTTAGAACTCATGGTAATTATTAGAAAATTAGTAGATGTACACACAGAGATGAAACGTCATCATTATTGTACGCGCGCAATGCATCATTTAGTGACGGATCGTTAGTAAATAAAGTTCCATTATATTCAACAGAAAATCTCCTTGACGCCACATTTTAAAAAGGATTTTTAGCAAGGGAAAGACTAACGGTAAGGAAATAGACCTTTAGGGCCATACTTGATGTGGAGGATCGAGAAAATGGAGCTGGGAGGTATATAATAATAATAATAATATTTTCCACGCAATGCGTAGATGGAAGACGGAAGGGTGGTGAGCCACTAACACCACTCCATGTGGTTACAACGAACAAACTAATTCATTAAGGGACGTTTCAAAAAGTCATCCAATGGTTCCGCACGCAACCTCCGACGAAAAGATGCAGCAGAGACAGCACTAACAGTTTCATCCCCCAGAGCATTCCAAATTTTGACCACGCGCACAGAAAAGAAATGTTTTCGACAATCTAGTCTTGCGCCAGGGATTGATAATAATCCGTTTTAAATAAAACGTTTAAAATAATAAAAAACGTAATAAAAAAATGATAATAAAACGTTTTAAATGAAGTAGACCGTCCGTCGTGGGTATACCGTCCAGCCGAGGAGCGGTATTTCTTTTTTCTTCATTCTCGGTTTATCTTGTATTCTCATAAGTCCAGTCTAGAACGCTGACTACTACTTCGTTTAACCATGTAACTGGAGATACGCCTGTCTGCTTGCTGGAGATTTGCGGATCTCCCAGGTCGAACCCCTGGAAAGGGGACCTTGGCAAAGCCCCCGCCGGGAACGCTGGACAGGGTAGCCTGGGAGGCTACCATGCTCCTTCAGTGGCTATGGGAACTATTCTGGCCAATTTTGAACAAACTTTCGGCCCCAACGATGATCGGAGGTTTCCTGGTTCAAATCCCCGGGTGGCTCCTCCTTTTACCAGATATTTCTTCGCTCAAAAAAATCTGGTAATGTTCAAAATTGAGCCCGTTCAGCCACACAAGCATTAAAAAAACTGCTTCCGCTGACTAATGGCGCAAAAAACTTAATTTGAATTTTTAATAAATTTTTTCATTTTTTTTTTAAGCCAACAGAAGTGGGCCTTACCGGGAATCTTCTCTCAATTAATTCCTGACGAATGGCTTTGTAAAGAAAATCAGTGCTGCATTTACACCACCGTCCTAGGAACGGTTAGGTTAGGTTAGGTTAGCAATACTAGCGTAACCACAATTTTTCGATAATTTCGCCAAATGGTCAAGTTGACGTTCAAATACACCACTGTAAGTATTTTTTTTAATTACGTTTGAGGGGCACTAAATACAACTCTAAATACAACTCGTTCTCAAGTTATTTAACAACAGCCCGAAAAAAGACACTTGAAAACAAGAAATTTAGGGAAGATGCCTCAAAACGAAAACTTTCAGTATTTCTTGCAAAAAAAAAAGTGTCTTACGTGCGTTTATTTCTCTCGAGTCATACTGTTATTTCTCACAAAGAATATTTCCGGATTCTGTTAAGAAAAATCTTTTGCTGAAGAAATGAGGAAGAATCATACCGTTTCAGTCAAATAAATTGAAAAAAAAACCGTTCGAGCAATGGTTGACTCATCCCATTCATTTTGACGAGCCAACACGAAAAAGACACGCATCCACACGTGCCTTTATGGGTAAAAAGAAAAGAAAATAGCTGAAGAAAGGTTTTAAAGAAAGAAAGCAGAAGAAAAAAAATGACAAAAGTTGTTGATGCTCTGTTTCGGATGATAATAACACGACCGACGGGATGGAAGGGGACGGGGCAGGGGGAAGGGGTAGCGCGTGGGTGTGGAAAGCGTTGGTGGGTAATTTACTGCAAAACAGGACGTCATCACCAAACGATTTAGTTCTTTCTTTGGATATTGGTTTAAAGTAAGGTGAAATGATTGCTCGAAGGTAGAAGAAACCGACGATTCATTGTCATAACACATCCACCCACTCGCTAAACACTGCATTGTCATCGGCATCTTTTTACAGCAAAGTAGGGTTGACTAAAATAATTTGCATCGGCAGTGGCACAAAACAGCCGATATGAAGGTGGATTTAAACAGAAGGAAATTATGATCAATTGTCGGATTGTTAGTTATTTGCTCTGCAAGAGTACAGTTAATTGTTTCATCCAAGTAATCATTTTGTATCAGTTTGTCTTGGTTATTTATTTGGTAATTTATTCGGTTATTTGTCGTTTGTTGTTGTTCGCACCGCTTCGCACGAAATTGTTTCTGTCTGGTTAGGAGGGCTTTTGTGCGATTCGAGATTAGGCCCCCCACGCCACTCACTACGTCTTCATTATTTGGTTTCCCATAAATATGTGCACCATATTATGGAATCGGGAACGATCTCCGACGCTGGAGTTGGACATAATTTTACAGTGTAGGATTACCACTGGTTGTTTTGGGGGTTTGGGATAGGGACGTGGGTGTAACCCGAATACTATCTGTCAGTAATGACCCGTCGTAGCATCCGGGTTTCATTTCTATTCTAATTAGTTGTGACCTTCTTTTAGTGGCCTGTATCTGCTCTTCAAACCTTTCTAGCGCAGTAAACATTCCAAGAGACTATGGACGGGACGTGTGGCAAGTCTGCAACCCTATGTCGGTTTCTGATGAGACGTCGAGCATGCCATTGTTAGGGACTGTTCGTTTAACCCTTACGTTTAGTTCTGCGGGTAATTCCTCGTCACAAACCAACCTTATAATGACCAATTAGGAGTCCTATCTTGTCGTAAGAAGCAACGTGACTTGCCTGCGCCTGTCATCGCAACCAACTTGAAAAGAGTTCCACCTCCCAAGGAAATGCACAAGTAATTTGTCATGCGCAAACTTAATGGAGTTGGCACGCCTGTAATTAATTAGTGTTTGCGCGTTGCTCGGGTCGAAGTTGGACGAATGAAGAGGGGGAACGGGGGGTGGGGGTGAGAAGTAAGAGGAGGATTATAAGGCAACTAGATGAGACAAGACGAATGGACTTCGTTATGCAATGCCTTTTAAAGCTACTTCTTGCTCCGAGAATTGACATCTCTTCTCGTCTATTAGAATACGGAATCCTTTGGCCTTTCGTCGTGCTGCAATAGTGTGCCGCCCAGAGACATAGCACGCTTGGCAAGACGCCACCCAACATCGCCCTCCCCCACTCCAACCTCCCTAACAGCCCCTGGTTTTCTAGCAAGTGTCTGTTTATGAATCCTCAGCCGTTTACGGAATCGACAGTGATATGTCATAGTATGTATAAACTTTCTCGCTCACTATAAATATTTTAATCATAGATCGTCGGGATGCTTAATCAATAAATTTTTATTATTGTATTGAAAAAAAAATTAGTTAATGCCAAATTCAGTGGTTTACTTCTCCCCTGTTACAGCGTGTTTGTTCTTCAAACTACAGTGTTGAGTAACAATGGCAACAAAGAACCGGCAGACTGGACTGGGCGGTTACACGATGTTCGCCGCTGGGGCCGGATTTGGGGCGTATTTTTTTTTTCTTATATGGATTTCTTACCATAAAGTTACTGTATTAACGACTTTTGAGGACTGAGAAAATACGAATGTATGCCAATTAAAAAAGTGCTAACTAACGGGATTTAAAATATTGATAGTAACATGAAAAATCTTATTTCCTACCCCTATTTCACATTAATGAAAAAATCTTAAGTTTTCTCGGATTCCTCCAATGTTCCACCCCAAGAAACCGGCAAGTGAGCTACTATCTTTCTTCACCCGCCTCTTCCCAGTACCCTGAAGGTGGCGGAGGGGAGCTTTAATTTAATTTAATTTAATTTAATTTAATTTAATTTAATTTAATTTAATTTAACATTGTGTTGTCAGTTTCCCTAAAGGGAAGGCGTCAAACTTCAATAACAAAAGTACAACAGCAAAAGCCCAAAACTGTGGGGACAAGTAAATATTAAACATGGTAGACAAACACAGTATATTGTTAAAAAGGGTTAAAGGGTTTAACGAGCGTTAACCACTCCTGGTCATCTGCCCGAAGCCCTAAGGCCCTATGTCTGCAACAGCCAGATTCCCAGGATATTGTTATTCCAAAAACAAACAATGGTCGGCTGCAGTATGTCTCAGAAGTCATGAACCAGGTAGACCGATATGGTATAGGCCTATTGAATAGGCCTATACGATGTACGCCTATACCGTATAGGCCTAAGGTGTCCTAATCAGCAATATGAGCAAAATATGCACCTAATGGAAATAGCGAATGTCTTCCACAATAGGAGTTCACTCGCAGTAATCCCAGGACTCATACCCAGGAATTTCCTCTGGGTATATAGTATATGGCCTATACCATAATTATAGGCGTGCCTATAGTTCAGGACTTCTGAAACATACTGTATATATCCACCGTAAACAATTAATCATACTGAAATTTGATATCTGTGGAAATGTAATTGTTCAACCGATTTTTAAATACATTGGTAGAGGGAGCGTTAGAAACATAAACAGGAAGGGAATTCCAAAAGTTAATCAAACGGCAAACAAATGAATTACGGGTAGAGATCAATCTAAAGCTAAAGACTTTACCCCCCCCCCCCCCCCCCAGGCCAAATTTTTCCGGTCTGTCCGTATTTAGGGATATCGTCGTGTCGGGGCTCGAGGAACGAAGTTGGATGGATTTTGCTTCGACTTATGACAAGAAGAAAAACAATTCCTACCGTGCAATGGGAAATAGCGAACCGATTTCTAAATACCGGGAAATGACAGTCTGTTTATGATTCGAAACCTATACAACTGGCGCCATATTGGAACTTGAATTCTCGATACCAGACACGATATTGTCTACCATCGTTTGATGACCGGTGTGGGTGCTAACCTTTGTGCAAGAAGAGGCAAAGTTTTGAAACACCGAGGAATTCCGACATGTTGATGCAATGTTTAAAATGATTATTGCTGTGTATAACAAAAATAGTTTTTTGTGTGTACTGCTGCTTTTCTTAGGAGAAACTGACTGTGTAATGAATAACAATAGATTATCAAACAACATTCGGCGAGCTAAAGTGTCCGCATCCTATCTTGAGTTTGCCCCAGAACGCCACAGATAATCAATTGTATGTTTTTGGCAGCAGAGTGCCTTGTTGATATCCAAGATGGTTACAAAAACAATGGCGGCCGTCGACTAAAGCCGCCCCTTCCAGGAAGACGTAGCCGCTCATAAATATCTACGGGACTCAGGACAGGCCGCGGACACTATAGGTCTTGTTGCAAAGGATAGGACCAATTGGTGATGGGAGTTTTTACTCACCTAGTCGTTATTATTCTTTTTTATTTTTATTTTTTGTGTGTGGCTTGTATTGCTTGGAGGCTTACGTAATTTAAAGCAAACTGCTTGTGGCGATGATGGGGCAAGGTGGCCTGATGGTTAGCATGATCGTCTCGTGTGCCAGAGGTCCCGGGGTCGAGTCCGTCCTCAGCCACCCCTGGAATTTTTGGGACGAGAAGGGCCCTGTGATGTCTCGTGCTCATGTCAATTGTGGCATGTACACGAACCTAGGAACTTCCGATGGGATTTACCTAGCAACATTGTCCCTCTCTCATTCTGGCGCTATGGGAGCGCGGCAAAACTTGTGGAGATGAAATGGCCCAATTTTGAACATTACTAGACATTTTTGAAGAAATACGTCTGGGTGGGGGTATGTCTCTGGATTCGATCCAGGAAACTTCCAATCACCGCAGGAAACCGTGACAAAAGTCTGTTTTCGGAAATGGATGTTTTACTTGGTCAGACAAAAAAAAAACGATGAACACTACAATTTAAAATCGC
>JAHWFP010077922.1:0-15627 GCA_023313725.1 Lithobius niger
GAACTTTGTGATAAGACTAAGTTGGAGACTGCCATTAATAATAATCATGAATGATCTGATAGTGAAAGAAAAACGAGCCCGTTTCTTTGTACCTATTAGACAGAGATTAAAAATTTCGGCCAGTCAGCACAAGGTTAGTAACTTTGGTTTCGTTACTTACCAACTGAAAAACATCAGGCCCACGCAAGATGAATTCCTCCCCCCAACCCACCCACCCACCCTCCTATAAAAAAAATTGCTACACATTTCCTCAATTTTTCAATGTACCAACAATCCTTGCCTTTAGTGGGATTTTTAGAATGTCCTTTTTACTTGGAATTATTTGCACGTTTTTAAAAATTGGTTTCCTTTATGTTGCTTTCGCTTGCTTTTGTTATGTATCAAATTGCTTTCGCTTTCTTTTGTTATGTTTCAAATTGCTTTCGTTTCTTTGCACATTGGTTTCGTTTTCCATTTTGCTTCCTTTTCAGTTTGCTCTAGCACACAGATAATTTTACTAATCTTAAATGCGCGGCAAATTAAAAAGGATACTAAATGTAACTTGCAGTAAATAAATTAAGACATAGGTAAAAAAAAAACATTAAATTAATGACTTCCAATAAATTTCTACAAATTGCTTAGCCTAAATTTTAAGAAAAAAAAGCAATCGGGTGAGAATTGTCACGTGTATTTTTTATGTTCGAACTTTTTTTTTAAATAAATAATGTATATTATCATTATAGTATTACAATGTCCAAGTGAGTGCTAGTGGCTCCCCTTTTATCAGGGTGCAGGCCCCTCACCCAGCCCTAGGATAAAAAAGTATCTATCACTACCAAATATTGTCCGTTCTTTGGCATAGCCTGCCAAAATCCTGATCAGGCTAATACAAGTAGGAAGAGAGGGACAATTCCACTGGAGAAATACGGGCGGAAAGCTCAGGATCTTTGGCATGTCACAATTGACATGAGCACGAGGCACCACCTTCTCCTCCCAAAATTGCCACGAGCGGCTGAAGCCAGGGTCGGACGCAGGCCACCCGGACAAAAATATGGCGAACATTTTTTCTAATTGTTAAAAGAGAACAGAACTATCTCTTAGAGGCCAATCGCGACAATTAGGCCGTAAGCCGAGTATGAATTGCTAACGTATATGATAGTCGTCAGCGTTCAATTTTAAAATCTTTTCACGAGTTGCACAACACTGAGTGCCAAAGCTGCCTTGAAATGGCGTTCAGTTTGTTAGTTCAACTCCCCACAAGATTACATCCTAACGCTGAAGACTATCATATACGTTTGTGGATCCGTTTGGCATAGTCTAACAATCTGGACATGGCTTCAAGAATACGGCCTAAATCGTAGCTTAGTGCAATTGGCCTCTTCGCAACAATTCTGCCCTCTTTTTTACAACTACGGGCATTCTCGTGATATTACTGTAGTACCAATGCTACTATAATTTATGGATGTATTTTTACTGATATACTGTCAACTTGATCAATATGAATTAATAAGCTTCTAAAAGTAAATCATTCGTTTTTTTACGTTTTATGTAGTTTAATCCATTTAATTAAGTGGGTAACAAAATTCAAGGAAGAAAAAAAAAGGGAAAATAAACTTGTACCTCGAAAGAGGCTATATGTAGCTAAGCCTATAATTTCAATTTATAACTGTTACACTAAAGACGTTTTCAGGAAATGGCAAACACTTCCTTATAACCAAGTCTACACCTTAATTTATTAACCCCAAACAACAACATTATTAATACAGAAGTTGCAGTACAAAAACTGCAAAAGCAGTGCCAGCACATTGTCCAATCAACGTAGTGACACCAAATTTAAAAGTAAAAGAATCACCAGGAAGTCCTGGCGGGCAACCTTGGCACCATGTCTCGCACCAATCTAGAGCAGCTGAAAGCATGGCTTCTCACCTAACAAACACGCCAACGTCATGGATCACTCAGCTACTCTTACAACTTGTGGTGACACCACACTCCCACTTAATATTATCAAATGCAAATAAAACTAGTTTGTTTTTTTAAATGCAAACACCGCAGCGAGCTTGAGGCATTGACGTTATTTTTTATTTTTTGTTATTTCCCATTGCTTTCTCAGTGCGACCTCCATACTCTGCGGCTTACTCATACCAGAAGGATAGGGCCTATTTTAGAACTTTCTGTGGGATGCTACCTGACAAAACAGCATCTCAACACAACTGCCTGCCCAAGGAAGGAATATAATGAACTCGTGTTATGATTACATTACAACAAAAATCTAAAATGGGCACACTGCCAAACTCAAAAGCATTAAGACAAACAAAGCGAAGCAAAGCAAAAGGTTTAGTTAGCTAAGTAAAATTCAGTCGAAACATGCTCACAACACAGACCAATTTTATAGGAGCGTGATGAGGAAGTGTGCTTGTCGATGATGTCACTGTCACTTTATGGAAGCAGGTTTTACTTTCAGTTTTATTTAGATTATTGCCAAATCGTTAAATGATAAAGCTGAGTAACTACCAAACGCTACCCAAAATAAAGCACACCCATGCTTTCAATCTGAAAATTTTATACAAGTTTTCCAGCCATTTAACAAATATGCAATCCTTTTTAAGGCCTTTTTGTAACGAGCAGTGCAAAATCGGACATTTAAAATTGCAATCAACTACATTACAAGATGTTAATACTTGCTTTTCATATTTTGCAGACTCCTAATGTGTGAAATTTCCTAGCTAAATAAGTTGTGGTTGACAGTCACGACAATTGTTAAAATTGTGTAGTAGGTGTAGACCTACATCAGATATGGCAGACTGAATGTTAGCGTGACATAAAACCTTAGCAAAATGACGGCTGTGTCCCAAGTAATAAAAAATATAAGAGAAAAACACATAAGGCCACTTTGAAAAGGATGTTTTTCAAGACTTTTCTAAAATTATTTCTTCCATTTTTTGCTGTAGTAAGGGGGTTAGGTTTCAATATTTATTTTATTTTTTTGCTATTTTTTTTATGTGAATTAAAACTCTTGACAAAACATAAGAAGTTGATCTGGTCAGTGTATAGAAAGCAGGGCCCTACATACCACTTGAGTCTACCAGCCTCTTTCAGAAATGGAGTGTTTTTTTTAAATATCTCGGCCCCTTGTGACGATTAGAGGTTTACTGAAGTGAATCCCCAGGTTACCCCCTCTGTGTATTCAATCCAGTCCGAAATTGACTGGGTTCATCTTACATGAGCACTTGGTTTGCTTCAATTAACTTAAGGCTCCAACAATTATATTTTTAAAAAATGTTTTAAAAAATAAATGTACTGTCTCCACACGACGCTTACTAAAATTATTTCAGGTTACTTTCTATTAGTTACTAGACTAGACGTTAAACTATGCTTCGCTCACTCTATTGGTGTCGCACGTGCCTTGCTTTGGCAGTGGTTGTAGACAATGAAATGGGTGCTTGTTCACCATTCCTGATGGCCATAGCTTGCTATGTCATAAGTTACAAATGGAGAATACATCATTCCCATTGGATACATTGGCCATCCCCAGCATCACAACTAACCCTGGCTTCAAGTTAGGTTAACCCATCAACCCTGGCTGCATCTTTCATGTGGTTACCCATGTTAACTGGTCTTCCTACACGAGTTTAAGTTATTCCAGAAGTGCTGCTGGGTGTATCTGGTTTTTTTTTAAATTTTTTTCACATACCTACTTTGAATTTTTTTGCAGATTTTTTGTATACCGACTGTTTATTTTTTTCACATTTTCGCTTGGGCCTACCTAGCCTATTTTTCGTTTTTTTTCCACATTTTTTTGCATCACTATTTCTTTCTTTTCGACATGTGATATACCCACACCATTGTTTCACAATTCTTCAATAGAAATGTTTCTTTACTAGCAATCTCTAATTTCTCTCTTAATTTGTACATTTTTATTTTTTTTGCTTGCCAAGCTTTAAAAAAAAAAAAAAAAAAAAAAAAAAAGACTTGATTCTACAAGCATACTTAGTACATTGGAGAATAGCATTAAATTTGCTGCACCCATCGTAGGCGAGTCTTGCTCGCCTACTGCTTTCTGCAGTAATTTCAGTCCCTCTTTTTTTCATGCCTAAAAGTTGCAAATTCAGTCCTAATTACAGGCTCAAAATTACGGCAGACAATTTGCTTGTTTTTACTTAAATAAGCGCATTTTGCCTTTTGTTCACACCACTGCTCATATTTCTCACAATTTATCACATTTTTCTTACATTTCTTTACACCATTAGGCCAGCAAATTTCACGTTTTTCACATTTTTTAACACCGGTAGCACCCCTGATATTCTTGCGCCTCGAATCATTCTTTATGTTCTCCAATAAAAACTTAAAAAAACAAAATCGCTCAGTTGTTTTAAATAGTCCATTAAGCCCAGTATACCCTCATCCCCAGCACCAATTTTAAAGAGAGAAGCATGTAACAAATGTTAAAACAGAAAAATGCTGCCTAACCTAATTACCAACCCCACACATTTTACAATGATCAAAGATAGCAAAATGTCATAGGTAGAACCTTGACTCTTAATAAAATTAATAGTTTACATCTGGCTTAATGGCCTAGTTGAATTACATTTTTTTTTTCAGAAGCACCTAAAGGTTCTTCAGACTTTAACTTCAGACAATGACTTCAAGTCGACGTTGGAGAGTTGGTGTAAAAACATTTTAAACTGAGAGGCACGTCAAAATCGGTAGCCTAAAGCAACAATATGATTAAAATTGGTAGTGAATTACGGCACCCTACTGCAACATATCGTAGCGAGTTGCAATATTTGGCCCAGGGTCAAGACAATTCCATAACGGAGTAACCTTGTTACAGTGGGATAGGCTAAATTTTGCAAAAATTTGGGACACACAACTTACATTTTTCTCGTTTGGTCCACTAAAACCAAGTCTTGCAGTGTTTTTTGTCACCAACTTTCTTAACGGGTTTAGGAGAATATTGCAAAATAAATAAATTGACAAACGAAACAAACACTGTTTTGAACATCTTTTAAGTATTCTGGAGCAATGTTTTTAATATTTTGGGGCAATTTTTGGTTCAGTTACCCGGGTGTTTGGAAAATTCTTGACACCAGATTAAGCCCACGGGTCTCAAACGCAGTCTTCCGCCTAGCAAAGCATGGACTCTGTTGTAAACCATGGCTGCTGCATCAAGAATAGAGGGATCATAAGGTTACAGGAATATCCCCTTACCATACAGGACTGACCCTGAATACCAGTAAAAAGCTGAAAATAATTTAATGCTAACCTATCAGACAGTTTAATAGAACACTTCTAGATCCTGACTGGGATATGTTTTCTAAGCGTATGCTATGGGTGATCCTTCTTCCCTACTAGTAGGAAATTGTGATGCAAACCTGCCTGCCACCCCAGTGGCATTGAACAAGTGCAATGTCACGGCCACAAAATAAATGATAGCATCCTCCAGGTTGTCACGCTACAGTAGGCTACACTTTCTACTGATGCAACGGATTTTTTTTTCGCTAACAGTTATGTAACAAATCCAATTTTTGCTCTTTCAAAATATAGTTTTACCTCTCGCCTGTAGCCAGATGTTTACGACGGGAGGGGCTGTTTTGAATTTTCATTGACTGTTTCCTCTCCCCTACAGGATGCAGAATTTTGTTGTAAATGGATATCAAAAGGTGAAAAATAAGCTAGTAAATATTTTTACCCCATTTGAGCCCATTCGACTAAAGGTATCGAGTGAAAATAAAAACAAAAAGGAATGTGTACAGCGCACCGTAAGGAGCAGGGTTGCAAAAAACACGATCAAGAACAATTTTTTTGTTATGAATTAAACCTTTTTTTTCCAAAACTTAAATTGTACATGTCACATTAATTATGCTAAAGAAATATCTTACTGAATCAAGTACACATTTTTTTCATTGCCATTTTATTGAAATTAGGCCTACTAATGTAATAAAAAGTAGGAAGAAGCGACAATGCACAATTTATTATCTAAACAATGACTACTAGTCCTATAGGTAAGTAGGCAAAAAAAAAAAGAACAGGTGGTATATGGTGTGAGTGAGGATGACACCGTCTCTGGTGTACTTCATGTCATTGTCCATACCCATGATGTTGGGGATAGGGCGGTTTCATTTATTGACTTCGGTTCCGGTTTCGGTTTTGCATGCCCACAAAATCATGATTTCGATAAAGGTTTTTGCCACCCTCCCTCACACCCGGTTTTTTACTTCTTTTTTTTTTTAACAATACAGTAGTAGGCTAGTACTACTAGCTTCCAACTTGCTCCTGCCTTCACTTTCAGCAGTATCCTTGACCACGTTCCTGGCTGTGACACCATTTTCCTCTATTTTATTGTTTCATGACTAGGAGCTTTGCTGTCATTTATACGGAGATAATGATAATTATTTAAAACTATTAAAATTATTTAAATCAGTCTTTGATTTTTCAAATACCGTACGAAAAACCGACACAAAATCCGAATCGTTTCGGTTGTCAGTAAAAACAGAAAATTCGGTTTCGGTTACAGATACTTCCCTACCATGTGTACAAAATTATTTTAGCCAAGACATAGACTAACACCCTTAATTATTTATACGAGCCTACATTTTAATTATCGTTTTAAACCCAGTTTGTGTTTCGATTTTACGTTAGTCGATTTAATCAATGATTCAAACATTCAAAATCGTTTCGATTTAAATTATTGCAACCCTGGTAAGAAGTGTGGACTTTAGTACATTGTGCGAAAGCCAGACAAAACAGCAATATTGCACATGGCCAGAGTTAACGTAGAATCGAATCAAAACAAATTTACCACGCGAAGCAGGTGTGTGCCATCGCTCTTTGATTATTGGCTAGGGCGACATATGAATGACTGATCTGTTGATGTTCGTATTATTACTGTGTCATTGCTTGACATTTTACACCTACGGTTTTTTACACACCAAAAATTAGCCCAGTGGTGCACACAACTCAACGTCTCATACAGGTAGCGACCTCTATTAATAGATTCATGACTTAGCAGTTCAGTGGCAAATATGGAAACTACTCCCCCAGTCTGCTAATTACTCCTGTTATTACTAGGGAAAATCTCATTATAAAGCAATAACACGCTCCAATTACTGCCAAAGGCCAACACATTTTTTTTTAATGGAAGATCAAAAAGGTGAAAAAATTGTGAAACCTTTTTACCCACTTTTGTAGAAACTACAAAACCAACCTCAGGCATTATGAAGGAACGGATCGAGACTTCTAAGAAACCTGCACTCAAGTTTCCACCATAGGCAAACATTTTTTTTAAATATGGACCATCAATTCAAAAGGTATAAAAAAGGTGAAATGTTTTAGGCTAGTAAATTTCGTCCTAAAACTAACTAAGGTACTGTAGTACTGTAACACCTTTTGTAGTGAACACACCAGAATATGGCTTATCTTTCAATTTTCATTTTCCTCTGCTTACAAACCTTGGGGACACTTTAGTCCTCAATTTCAGATCATTTTAAATTCTTGGCAATTTTCGAACATCTTTAAACAGGCTTGTATGATTTAAATTACTTGAGTTTTTTTATCATTGATTTTGATCAGTTCCACACTAAGGCAAAGAAGTGGGTGGGGAGAGACTTGCACGGGGAAAAAAAATTACCACTCTACATAGCGTAGAATTCCTAAAATATTGCTCCCAAACAAGGACTTTGCGGCAAGCTCAGTTCTAAGAAAATGAACAAATAGACCATCTAGTTAATTTTAGTTTGGTTCCAATAAAGACAACCTTGAAATCATGCGATCCAAAAGGTATTCGTCCCACATATCAGGTGACACCACTTCAGAATGCCGTAATTAGCATTTTGATTACTGTCGAAATAGTTTATAGTTAGATAAATCTACCCAAAAACCAAAACTGGCACGAGATATGCTGCCAAGTTTCCAAAAAAGGGTTGGCCATTGAAAGTAGTGATATCATTCTACCAAGGAAAAGCCGTCAAGGATTAACTTGGTTTAAAATCCTGTTTGCCAAGTTAATAGCACCGACTAATAGTTCGAAAGTTGAATGAAAACTAGAACATCGCTACTCGCGGTAGAAATCTTCTAGTTTTCTTGTAACGTCCAAAGTATAATTCGGTGCAATTTTAAGTTGGCTAGTAGGATTAACTTTAATAGCGGCATTTTCTAGTTGAATGATATCATTACTTTGAAAGGCAAGGCAGACTCTTTTTGGAAACTTGACGGCTTCGCTTTTACCAGTTTTGGTTTTGGGTGGATATCACAATTTTCCTAGGACTGAATTGTACAAAAAGGTCACACCGTCTTATCTTCATCGCTACCTTTTTTTCTGGAAGAATTTTATGTCTATACAGTTTCACATTGTCATTTTCACGTTTGCCATTATCCAATTAGCCGTTACTTCAGCCAAATTGATATGGTTTGGTTTATTTTTTATCCATGCTTCACAAGCTAAAATTTAAATTTCTTCAATCCCATTTTTAGGCAGACTGGCTAACAATTGCCAATTTTCTGTCATTTCGCTCACTCAATCAGCGCAGCTCCCTCGAGTTGTTCCTCCCAAGGTTAATGTTTTAATGCACGCAATGAGGCTGGATTTGCTCACTCCTATGAAATTAAATCTCATCTACTTGGCAGCGACACATTAGCACGTGTCAAGATTAACCAGCAAATCACCAAGACATAGGCCTACTTTTTTTCCCGTATATGGAAAATCTTCCATAACCTGGTAATGTGGTTACCGGGACGGTCAAGGGAGAAAATTAGACATTAAAATGGGTAACTACTGTATAAAGCTGGTACACTTTGGGCAGGTTACCGGGACACTTTCAGGTTGGTTACCGGGACACCATGGAACGTTTTCAATATAAGTTTTTTCCTACTGATTGGACCCTGTGCTCACGATTTGCATTTTTTCCCAACTCTTCTTGCATTAAAATGACTACAGGGTCTCTAGGCGAGATTTGTTTTTGTGAGCCGCCTCTTTGCAACAATGCAATGTATTCTGACAATAAGTGCAACTGACTGTTGGACGAGGTTACAACAAGCATTTTCGGGCCACATGTTTGTAGCCTAGTGCAACCCCCATACGACAGTTAACTTTGTGCCGAAAATTAGGTTTAGCAACTTTCCTAGTGAGTTGTACAGGTGTCGTTATTCTTATGATAATTAACATGGGAGCCGTCAGATTAGCTACTAATTACTAGCAACAAAAATCAATGTTATCGAGGGCCCGTTTTATCCATAAAAAAAAGTTAACTATGCTTTAATGTTGAGGTTTTCTTCATTACTGGACCCAAGACACTTGATTCCAACGATTTCTACCGCATGGGAAATTTACAACAGTAGGCTGAAATCGGGCTTGTTGCGCTTAGAAAAAGACAGTCTGCTAGTGAGATGCCATCTTACAAAAAATTAAGCTCTGACAACGGTTAAATCTCATCTAATTGGTGGCGACACACTAGTGTGTGTCTAGATAGATATAAATCACGTAAATAATGTATGGAAAATTGGAAATAAGCTATCAGCGAAAATCGTACACTAGACTAACGTAGTACAGTAAGTCACCTTTATGACCCAACGTCATTCAAGTGACGTGCGTGACCCGGATTCGAACAGGCAAACCAGTTCATCTCCAGATCACTGCCATACCACTTTTACCAATATGGTCACTTGTCCACTGGCATAAAGCTAATCCAGGGTGGCATTCAAAACTTCATACAGAAATTCCCTGATTTTTCCAGACCAATACTGTCATTTTTCCCCGAATTTGTTTTCAGTCGAAGAAAGGTGAAGTACAGGGCTGACTAAGAATTTTTTTTCACATTTCACTAAAATCGCCATAACTGCATCACATTGTTTTGCTAAATCAAAAATTGTATTGCCATTAAAGGTATTTATGAACACTAGGAAGACATAATCGAAATAAAACCAGAAACACACCTAACACGTAACGTCCCATAGTACTTAGGCTAAGGAGTTTTCGCTTTATCATAAATGAAACAAAGAATATGGATTGTTACTGAAATAAAGTGAACGTTTTACAAGTAAAAAGTAAAGTCCGAATTAGCTATTCTTTGAAGATAAAAGTTCTTTTCGGGAAATGTTGAAATTCCTTGGCTTTCTGTGTATGTTTATCAAATTCCCTGAATTTTCCAGACTTGGTAAATTCCCTGAACGCCACGTAGAACGCCACAGTGTAACACTCATTGAACCAAGTTTACAACCGTGACCAGTACTTGAACCCTGGTCACAGATGTGACCCTAATAACGGGTTCACAGAGTTATCTTTACGCTAGTGGACACATCGATAAAGGCGGTATTAGTGATCTAGCTTGCCGGTTCGTATCCAGGTCACGTCACTTGAATGAAACGTAAGTGCATAAAGGCGTCTTACTGTACTATGTTATTCTAGAGTAGGACTATTTTATAGAACTATTTTATAGTTTTCATTTCCCTAGTATGTGACAATCGTCGATATCTTTTTTATCGTCCTTCGCGGGCCACCATCTTGGGCTCAAAGACACTGTAGATACAGACGTGGTGCATGCGCTCTAGTGGAGTACCTTGACTCGCATCGCATGACGTCGCCTTAAAAGACAACAACATGCCTGCCTCAGTGCCCTGTGCCACAAGAGACCAATCGGAGGAAGCGATACACACGGAGATGCCTACAGAACAATGGTATAATGGTACTGCATATTTCTTTTAATTTCCGTGCATATTTTTTGTGATGCAACTGTAACGTAACATTTTTTCATGCATAAAATATGGGTTTACATGCACGTTTTTTTTTCCGGCAAATAGCCCAAGGTTACAGCAATTTTGTTTTCGATTTTAAATTAAAAAAAAAAATAAAATCTATTTTTGTTTTTTCACACAACTTTTCGGTGCATGTAGCATATGCTTATTATCCAATTCATTAATCCTATTGTTGCAGGACATATGGCATTGCCGGCTGTTTTATCTGATAAAATGGAAAGGATTCATGTTTTGGCTAAAAACTTCTCTGCAACCAAAGGATGAGAGTCGGACTAAACAGGAAGAAGCACCTGTGCCAACCTCAGCAGCCTTTGTTTCTTCGATTTTCTATAGCCATTTCAGTCGTAGACAATTATAAATCCCCTATTAAACGTCCATGGGCTGTCAAAATCAATTCGATGTAAAAAAAAAAAAAAGGGGGGGGGGGGGGGGGCCACAACAAAGTTATGGGCTAATTAGAATCTTACTTCCGTACAGGGAGGCCTCACACCATCGCAGAAAATTCGGCACATCTGGGTCAACCCTTCCCAATGTCGGTCGCCACTCGCCATTTGGCGAGTGGAAATCAACAGTTGGCGACTTGGAATTTAGCCTTACTCGCCAAATCGGCGACTAGCTACAGAGCATGCCACTAAAAAAGGGGTATCTCTGGAACCGTATAAGTTAAGAGACTAACGGTTTGCGGCGTTATGCTCAGATTTATAAGGGCTATATAACTGGATTTTCTGCATTAATACTGGAGTTTAAGAAAATTGCACAATTTTGGTAATGCATAAATTAGAGAAATCTTTCATCATACAAGACGTATTTGGTATGTGGCGAGTAAAAATTGTGAAATGGCGAGTGCATTGTAAGGTCTACTGGCCAAGTGGCGACTGCTACTGGTTTGACATTCGGAAGGGTTGATCTGGGTTTGGTCTAGCATTATGCAATACCATTATTCTCATTTGTTCAGGAATTTATATTTAGTTTGCTTTATGTATGAAGCTTTTAGTTAATATTTAGGTGCAGAAAAATGTCATCTTCGACTTCTCTGCCTACCCAGTAGACTAGCTAGGGGTAAGTGGGGATACGGACACCCATTTTTCATTAGTTTAACTTCACTCTTTTTCTGTCCATTACGGTACTACCGGTATTATTTTTTGTTGTTTTAAATTTGGAGGACCCAGATACCCAGTGAAACAAGGTAACTTGGTTCCCAGCTGTTCAATTAGGTTATGCCCCCTCCTAGGTTACGAAGTGAAGTGAGATAACAAGGTTGAAGGTCGAGGATTTCGGAGAGGGACAAAAAAAATTATTAAAAATTGTTAAAACTTGCTGCAGAGCTACTAGGTTAACGTTTTTTTTTTACCTCTTCGAGCAAAATATTTGAAAACTAGCTGTACCCCTGGCCTAACATATGCCGGTCTAGCTGGTTCCCGCATACGCGAGATGCAACCCCCCCCCCCCCCCCTCACATTCACCATTGATTTCCCCCTGCTGCCTATCCGGTCCCCTCTGGACCCCTGCCCCCGTATTCTACCATTGTGTGGTCTGAAAACCCCTCCTCCCCCATCCCTTGGAACCCCTGGTGTTTCGTCTTCTTAGGGAAGTAAATAGCATTTTCAACGGAGAGCTCCACTCTTAGCCTATTCTCAGTGTGACAGCCAGCAACAACGATCGTGCATGCAGTGATTGCTACTCAACCATTTTTGAAACTATTCAATTCTGCTCTAATAGCCAGCATTATTGAAGCAATGATTGTTACAGGGGACAGCCGTTCACAATGTCGGCCCTCGCTCTATTTCTTCGCTACCGTGCCTAGAATGGACCTGCTCCCACGGCAAGAAAAGAACGTGCTCACCCTCTTTCACTATAGTGCATTATAAATTCGCTGGTCATGATCCCTGATATGGTCTGATCCCAAACGATGCATCCTAAACCCCCGGGATAGCTTCGAGGCTTTATTTTCAATAGAAATTTTTTTGAAAGTGCTTTGAAAATTTCCAAGCGCATGTGAATAGTTTCAATAAAATCAAGCCTACTTGAAATATTGCACTCTACTTTTCACTGTTACGATATTTACTGGTAACAAACAAAGCCAATAAAAGTGAGAATTATGGATCTTTTATGTTGTTTTCCTGTTTACTTATGAAGCACTGAAAAATGTACTACGGCACCTGATCAGGTTGGCATATACTGCTGAAATCCTACAAGAAGTAAGACAAAAAACTAATGACAAGCAGAACAAACAATAAGCTGGATGTTACCAAGTGCTCAGATTACCGAATAGGGCCTAGCCAAATAACCAAAGATAAACACAGAAAGGGAAAAATATTCCTTTATACCGAGAATTATGGAGAATATTACCGCTAAACTTCACAACGAAGAATTGTACTCAAATTTGACAAACTTTCACAGTAATATGACGAGCGTTGTTCCTTTATACGAAATTGCATTAGGCAAGTCATTTAACACTAGCTGACCCCGGCGTAACATACGCCGTTCTAGCAAACCGCCACCTCCTCACGCCCTCCACCGCAACCACTCCCCCCCCCCACCCCCCACTAGGATTGCAAAGGCTTATCGCTTCTGGCCGGACATCATGATCCCTCACCATCATCATTACGTCTGCTCCTAAGCGAAATATGTATATAGAACCCCCCCCCAACCCAGAGCCTGGAAAGACCCCTTGCACCAGATGAAGCCTAGAGACACTCAAACAGCCTGATTGAAGTTGTCACATACTGTGCGAAGGGAAGAGAAAAAGAGCAAAGAGAAGAGAAGAGAAGCAAAAAAGCCGTAGCAAAAGTACAGAGTCCAGTATTTCCGTGTTTGTCAAAATGTCAGGAAACTGCTAGGAGTACGATTATTAGTTAAGGAAAAAAGAAAAAGTCAAATTCTCCCACTGGTGAACCTGGAGCCAATAAGACCTGTACAAGAGGAGAAAGAGGCGGAAGATCCGGGGGAAGATACGAGACAACACCACCAACCCAAAACCAGTACCAAACAACATCGAGGACAGTAAGGGGCCAGGAGATAAACGTAGATAAAGATCGGAGGAAAGGCAACCTGGTAGCAAGACAAGCAGGGAGGAAGAAGACTCAAACTTCGATGTTGAGCAATATTTCGATGATAGTCAACTGAATTCCCTGCAGAGGGTGCCCAAGTGGATTCATTGGGAAGATGAAACGTCAGATTTGCATTAGGGTTAAGGGAAAGCCACCTGCAGGAAGACAAAAGGAATGCTGAAGCCATGCACTGTAAGAAATCTAAACACCAGATTGACTGGGAGAAGACTGAAATTATGATCAAGTCGGAGTTAATAGCCATTCAGCAGTGTACAAGAATAAACTGTTTTCAGAACCGGCATGTAAAATAATGTAATGACACCCCAATTTAGTACTAGATTGGAAGCAATATTACTAAGTTAATTATTACTCTACGACCAAATATCTATAGGCTACATTAAAAATTGCTAAGCGAATTCTCTGCTGATCACAGCCTTCAGCCTTCACCAGGCTTGCTTACAGGTCTTGTGGAATTCAAGGTTTTGAGTATTACATTTTGAACTTTGCACTGCTCGAGTCAACTGTCATGTTGGGGTGACAAGAGACTCCCACTCTGTGCTATTGAGCTGGAGTGGACAGAAGCTCCTCGATTGCTTAGTGAGGCTCGTTGTCGGTTCTCTAGTAGTTATTTTGGCAACATTTTGGTAAGTTGGCTCTTGAATGGTCATTAGTCAGATAATAGTCTCTTAGGTTTTGAATAGCGAGATATATTCAAGTGCTCGCAAATGTGGTTCATGTGTAGCATTCAACTTTATCAAAACTCGTTCCGTTCCGCGGTACCTTATGGTTGGTTTTTAAGCTGTACATTGCAATACCATTTTTCTTTCTTTTCGACATCGCCTTTGTGTTAGCAAACCCACTGGCCAACCCTCTCGAATGTGAATCCAGTAGCAGTCGCCACTTGGCCAGTAGACCTTACAGAGCACTCGCCATTTCACAATTTCTACTTGCCACATACCAATGACATCTTGCACGATGCATGGTTTTTCTAATTCATGCATTTACGAAATTGTAAAATTCTCTTTAACCCCAGTATTAATGAAGATAAACCAGTTACGTAGCCCTTATAAATCTGAGCATAACGCCGCAAACAGTTCGTTTCTAACTTGTACGGTTCCCGGGATATTGCTCTTTGGGGTCATTCTTTTGCTAGTCGCCATTTTGGCGAGTAAGGCTAAATTTCAGGTCGCCAACTGCTGATTTCCATTCGCCAAATTATGGCGAGTGGCGACCGACATTGGAGAGGGTTGCCACTGGCAAATCTTTGTTTGACTGCCAAAACATTGCCACTGACAACGAGCCTCACCGAGAGGTAAAGGAGCTTCTGGCTCACTCCAGCTCTAAAGAACACAGAGAGGGAGCCACTGACACCACAACATGACAGTTGATTCAAGCAGTGCAAAATTCAAAATGTAACAATCAAAACTTGTGTTCCTCAAGACCAGTGACCGTGAGGACGGCTGAAGACAAATAGTATGATACTTATTGCGATCAGTCGAAAATTCGCTTAAATATCAGTTTTTAATCTTTAAAAACACGCAAACGCATGATAGGCTACAGTGAGAGTCTGGTACTATTTTAAAACCACAATCTTCTTCAATCTTCGCACAATTTCATACATAAGACAGTAACAGAGTCTTGCTAATTTTCGACAGCAATGCTACTGTCATCATCAGGCACTTCAAAGGAAAAATTAGGATCCTTTAAATTGAATAGCAATTACTCTAACACTACAAGAGGTATCATGAGGTATAAATTGCAAGCTTCCTCAATGTACTGTAGCACACTTGTAATTGCCCTAACTGTGGTTCACCCATGGATGACATTTACAGAAGCAGTATGGTATTTTGGG
>JAHWFP010077924.1:7050-32030 GCA_023313725.1 Lithobius niger
CCCCCCCGTCTCTTTTAAACCAGAAGTGAGTGGAATAAAAATCCATTTCAATTCTGTATTTGGGCCAATTTTGTGTAAACGAGCCTGGAAATGACGCTAAATTCTCGGCGTTTCCATTTTCGTTCCCTCCCTTTTCAGTTATTGTTATTGCTGCGCCATTACATGTACGCCAATATTCTCGTAACTAAAAAGAGTAAATCTTGCGATTTCTTGGTTTTAGAGCCTAAAACCGACCTAGTTGTGGGTAACACGTGAAAAATTCTTAACCTGTGCGATATTAGATACTCGACCCCCCCCCCCCTCGCCAATTTGTTTTCGCAAATTGTAGGAGTGGCGTGGTTTGTCTGGTAACGCTGGTTTGTTTTTCGTATTCCTAGGAATAACCTTGTTCTTTTTTGGTTCAGGGACCTTTGGAGGGGTCACATTTGGCGGAAAAAAGAATGGTTTCAACTGCGCAACACCCAGGGGACCGCTTTCAATTCCCGTTGTGATGTCGCGTAGCATGTACGTATTTTCGGATTTTTGAGCCGAAATTACGTATGGTCCTGTAAATTTTAGAGCCAAGGATGATGCTATCCCTCGCGCTGCATTTGACAGGATGTGTGTACGGCGGACTACATAATCTCCCACCTTTAGTGTTAGAGGTTTATGTCGTCTGTCAAAGTAGACTTTTTTCTGTGCTCTAGATGCCTTCATTGACTGCTTAGCCAACTTGTACATCTCAGAAAAACGCTGTACCATCTCCATTTGAACCTCAGTCAGATCCTTGGTTTTCGTGGGAAGCGGTCCAGCTGTTAGCTTAGAGAGCTCATACCCCCATGGAGCTGCAGGGTTTCGTCCGATGTTCAGTTCACTGGGTGTAAACTTACTAGATTCGGACACAGAACTCCGCATTGCAAATGCAAATTCCTGCAAATGAAGATCCCAATCACAGTGAGAGGCAGTGAAACAACGTAACATGTGTTTTATTATCTTGTTATGCCTCTCAGTCAGATTAGCCTTCGGGTTGTAAGGGGTTACATAGTGGGTTTTTATACCCCACGAGGCCCACAGACTGCGCCATAAATTCGCTATGAAACAAAGCCCATTGTCTGACAGGATCCGATCGAACCAGCCCCAGCGGAGCACGACCTCCTTCACACATTCGGCAACTTGTTTAGCTTTAGCCGTCCTGAGAGCAAAAAGTTCTGGCCAGGAACTGAACTCATCCAGGACTACGAGGATCCACCGTCGACCTCTCTTGGTTACCGGCAAGGGCCCAAGAAGATCCACGGACACCCTCTTCCAGGGGGCACTAGGAGGGTCCATAGTGGTCAGGAGTCCAGCAGGTTTCGACGTGTCAGTTTTGCAAGTCTGACACTTCTCACAGCTGCGTACGAACTCTACTATGTCCTTCCTCATGCCAATCCACCCCACCAGTTCCTGCATCCTTTTCAAAGTTTTAAAAACTCCAAAATGGTCTCCCAGTGGTGAGCTGTGAACTGCAGCAATCGCGTTGTGCCGTAGCGACACTGGTAAAAACGCCCTAAAACGTGTGTTACCTTCAACTACGTCACGAACGTTACGTGGAACATAAGTTCTGCACAAGATCCCATCACGCAAGCAGAGCCTACCCGGGGTAAGGATGCCTCCGTCCACATCTGAAGCGCTTTCAGATACATTGCCTAGCCTAGCAATATGGCGCGATGACCACTTGTCACCAACCTGCGCCGCACGGATTTGTTCCAAGCTTGGAAATCCGTTTGGATTCTCGGTTACTTTTACACGTTCCACCTTACAATCCACCATCAGTATGGGGGTTTTTGCTTCATCCTCATACATTCTAGAGATTGCATCTGCCACCTGGTTTTGAGACCCCTTCTTGTAACGGATTTCAAAGTCCATTCCTTGAAGTTCAAGGATCCATCTTGCTAATCTCCCTGAAGGTTGTTTTAAAGACTTCAAGAACGACAACGCACTGTGATCTGTCTCAATTAAAAATAGAGCATTCTCAATGTAAGGCCTGAACTTGCGTACAGCAAACATTACGCTTCACATTTCCAATTCAGACACGCAGTGTTTTTTTTCAGCATCCGACAGTTTTCTTCCTGCGAAAGCTACAGGTACGAGCCCACGTCCTTCGACGTGTTGAGAGAGCACCGCCCCAAATCCAGAAATCGAGGCATCCGAGGACATCTCGAACCTTTTATCCAGATCTGGTAATCCCAAAACACAGCCTGACAAGCTGTCTTTTAGTTGCTGTACTGCCTCTGAGTGTGTTTTGTTCCACTCCCAGACTGCACCTCCCTTCAGTCACTTGTAAAGACAAGCTGCCTTGACATGGAAATCCCTGATGAAAGCTCTATAAAAGCCCATCACCCCGAGAAATCGGCGGAGCGACTTTACGTTACTAGGCTCTGGGAAATCACGGATTACCAATACCTTTTCTGGTAGTGGTGACAGCTCATTTGGTCTTATGAGATGCCCTAAATACGAGATTTCTTTTGCACAAAAGTGTACTTTTTTCAGATTTACTGTGAGGCCTGCTCTTCCTAGCCTACCCAGTACATCTGCTATGTGGTCTAGATGGCTCTGGTAATCCTGGCTGTAGATTACTAGGTCGTCAACATAGACCATAGCATGGGAATACATAGCGTCCCCCAAAGCCATGTCCATCAAGCGTGCAAAGGATGCAGGTCCGTTGCAGAGCCCATATGGCATTTTTTTGAACTGCCATGATCCCATGTGGCAACGAAAACAGGTATACTTCTTGCTTTCAGTTTCCATTCCTATTTGCAAGAAGCCTGATTTCATGTCCAGAACTGTAAACCACTTTGCCTTACCAAGCATGGAAAACACCTGGCTAGCATTGCTGGTTGGCTGCGAGTCTTTCACTGTCTTGCCGTTCAAAATTCTGTAGTCAAGACAAAATCTCTTAGCCCCCTCCTCACCCTTCTTAGGGGCAAGGCAAGGTACAGCTCCCCAAGGGGACACAGAGCGTTCTATTACATCTTCCCTGATCCATTCAATCATCTGGGCTTCAATAATAGCTCTTGGTCTACCTCCACTTCCAATTGCTTAAGCTGTTCAATTTTCGTTTGATCAGCCTTTGCAAAAGGAATTGTCTCTTGTTCCTCTGTTCCTACACGCCAGCCACCATTTTGGATGTCAGGTATGAGGCCAGTCCGACCCAAGAAATCTCGTCCTAAGATAACGCTGTCTGCTGCGTATTCTAGAACTAAGAAAGTCTGCTGCGCAGAATAGCCACCAGGCCAACGTACCGTTGCTCTAAGTAACCACTACCTTGGATATTACCAGCCGCCAAAATAAAGGTTACACAGCAATCCCTGCGCCACTTTACGCCCTTTGCCTGCAAAGTCCGTGCAGTAGCGCCGGAAATGATACTTGAACTGGCACCCGTGTCGATCAGTGCTAAAAAAGGTTCCCCTGCCACTTTAATGTTAATTAAAGGTGCATTCCCTGATTTAGTCTCCTCTTCAACACCTTTGAACAGTCTCACATTTGGTGCAAAGACACGTTTTAATGTGCCTTTCCACAATCCAGCCCTAGCTCTCCAATCAGCGCTTTTCCCGGTCGTAACACGGTTTAACCACGTTAACGACCTTCTTCTGCGTTTTTTGGCTTCTTAGGGCACATATTGGATCTGTGCCCCTGTTTTTGGCACGTCCAGCAACTCCCATCAAAAGGCTTTTTCTCCCTTCTTTCCTTTTTTGGTTGTTCTGGCTCTGTTTCCCTTGCAACACTAGGTTTCTGTACATTTGCTGCTTTTGGTGCAGCCCTTACAGAGCTCGTGGTGCCCTGAGTCTGATACTTGCCGGTTCGGTACCCACTCGGGTCGAGTGCGGCAAAAGACACAGGTTCAACCTTGTGTGGAAACGATGGTGTAGCCCCCATGCTGGCCGTCTGACCCGCACGAAGCACCGCTTCGTTTCTTGAAGGTTGGCTTCCCTGCACGGCTTCACTGTAAGTGGTGTGACCGCGCCATGCCAAGCGTGGCTCTACAGACAAGGACGGGTTGGGGGGTGGTCGGTAAGTTCTCTGCGTTAACAGAAACTGGCTAACTTTGGCCCCTTCCCTCACCAATTCTCGCAGGGAGTCGAACCGTCGACCCTGGAGATGTTGTCTATAGTCCGGATGCATTTTTGCTAGGATATGCCTTATTGCAGCCTGAGATGCATTGGGCCATAGCCTATCAAAATATCCGCACACAGCTTGGACATAACTTGAAAAAGGTTCCTCTGGAGCCTGAGTCCTTTCTTCAAGTTCTCTTTTTAAGTCTTCGACGTAATTTGGGCTTTCAAACTCCAAATTAAAGTCCGACTCGAATGTGTTCCAGTCCCTGTAAGGACCAAACACCCTGTACCAGCGTTCCGCCTCACCTTGCATAGCAAGTGGAACGACTGTTTTTAGTACGTAAGCTTCTGAGAGGCCTAGTGCAATGCTGTATTTATACAGCGCCTCTAAAAACTCTGAAGACGATTTTTCATCGTCATGACCTTTGTACATAGGCATGGCGATTTTTGGCGATTTAATACTCAGTCCTTCAAACCGACTTTGTAAATAATCCTGGCCTAAAAAATCGTCTTCACGTTTCCGGTTTTTAGTCCCGGTCACGTGGCTAGGGCCAGTCCGGCTCTGCACGTTTCCATGCATAGCTTTCCTGCTCCTAGATGGCGACACTCTGCTTTCGCGTTGAGGTGCACTGCCCCTCCACGCGTCCACACCCGGTGCATGCACCACCGGTGGTCTCCATTGTGCACGGCTACCGCACGTCTGTCTGTCATCTTGGTCATTTAAGGCTCCAGGACAGCGCAGACGAGGATTCCGTGTACTGTCAACAGCCTCAACAGCACGATTTAGGCGTCTGTGAACTTTGACAGGTGTAGAGTGCACTGGCCGCTGCTCGTTCTCGTCATGTTGTAAAACATGACCAGGTTGAGCAGTGACAGTCACTCTTTTCCGATTTTCCTGTAAAAAACAGCTTTCCAACTGCTTAAATACAGTCTGCCGGAAGTCTTCAGGCATGGGACAAGCATTTGCCCAGTTTTGAAAATCAGTGAAAATCGTCTTATTTCCACGCTGATCTTCCTCATCTGCACGATTCAACCTTGGAGGAGACAAGCTGCTTTTTACACTTGAAATCGTCGAGTGTGAAATGTCAGCATCGTTTCCCCAAGTATCGTACAAATCCTCACCTAAATCTTCAACCAAGGGTGCATTTCCGCAGTTCTCCTCAGTCCTCGCTCTTTTTCGCAAATTTCCCTGGTCTGGGTCGTTTACTACTTCAGAACGTAGATTTGGTGCTGCGTTTTTGTTTGCCATGGTTCAGCTCACAAAATCGCAATGTTTTGGAAAAAAAAATTCGACTTTTTTTTTCGCTTGGAATTTCGTTCTTCGATTTTGGTCTTTTTTTCAATTTCCGCCAAAATCTACACAACTTCAGTTCGTGATACTGTTTTGTTAAGACAGTCGCCAAAACTCTTAAGTTTACTTGTATTCAAAGGATTTTAGCGAGCGTTAACCGCACCCGGTCATCTGCCCGACGAAGCCCTAAGGCCCTATGTCTGCAACACCCGGAATGGATTCTCAGGAGGTCACCCACCCACTTACTTGTATTTTGAAACCTTAAACAATGAGTGCTTAGTTAGCTCACTGCGGGAATCTCAACGTTCAACTCGTTTGTTAAATAGTGCGCTCCTTCACTAAATAACCTTTACAATTAAATTCGTAACAGAAGGATTTTGCAAGCCTTCCACACTGCAATAATTGTAGTTTACTTTATTTTCCGAAGAAAAACGGTGTTTTTATTTTAGCGGTTTTTAGGCCTAACTAAAAAAAAAATCGCCTCCGTGAAATGTACTCCTTTCACAGACAGCTACCGTGTTTTACGTTATTTTCCACTGAACAGAACGGGATTTTTGCTATTCATACTAATCGGTTCCCATTAGTGCAAGAAGCAAAGTGGTTTCCTTGGATACTCAACAGTACTTAAACTGGATGAGTCCTCAGTTACCTCCAAAATTCGTAATTATTTTTACCACGTGCGTTTTGGTCGGTCGCACTAGGCAAGCGTCATCACTACTATTTTACTTTAATTTCCAAATGCCCAACAAAATGGGAAAGAAAGTGGTCAATATTATTGGGACTTTATTTTAGTCACCAATAAATTGCGGTTTTACTGCAGGTTGCCAACAACGCGGACACAGGTTGGACCCGGAGACAAAACCTTCCCAATTGTATGAGAAACACTCATCTTTTCAGAATTCTTACAGAATCGGAAGCACCTAAGTGTCGGATTCAAATCCTGAGGACAAGGCCCCCAAAATATGTAAGGGTTGCTATGGAAGTGGACGATTATTCTCAAGGCACAATGCTCAATCCTAATTCACTTCTTACTGCACAGCTAGGGGACTGTACACAATAGCATTACATATTAGGCTGATAGCAGAATTTGGCCTTCTGCTTACACCTACGTAGGCTCCTGGAGATCCAACCTTTCAGTCAGAGCTCCCACACCAACTGGTAAGCGGCCGAGCTCTCGTTTATTATATAGCAGCTCGATCTCTAGCCTCGAAACCAGTGGATTACCGCTAAACCAGTGCGAGGCGGTTCTAACTGGGTCGAACAATAGGACACCCTCGCACCCGACTGTTGGGCGCTGTGCCAACTCCCGCGTGTATGCGGTGGTTGGCAGCATGCGCACAACAGCTCTGTTAACGGCAAGGTGCACCAACGCTTGCTGACTTCGTTGGTTGCGTGTTGCCGTCCATGTAAGCCGGTTACACCTCAACTGCATCAATGTCATGCAGCAAGTAAGGTGACCAAAGTAAGTTCCGAAGCAAGTCTTCTGAAAAAGCTGGAAGATGAGGGACAGCAGGTCTTTGGCCGTTTCAGGTGAAGGCGAAGGTGACAACTTCTCACAGATGGTGTTCACAGTGGTGTTGAGGACGTCAGCCTGAGAGGCGGCCCAAAGGCCTAGGCGAAGGCATTTGTCAATGTCCAAAAGGACGAAGGAAGGGATCTCCGGTTTCCTTGGAATGTAGAGGGCCATCCCAAAATCCATTTTGACTTCGGCATTAAGGAACTTAAGATTCGGGGTAAGTCTCGAAGTTCTTCAGGGTGCTTGCATTGTCTCCGGACTGTCGGGAGAAGGAAGTTTCCTGGCCTGGCTTTGATGGTGGGAGCTCTTTGTTAAGTTCCAATGGGTTGTCGGGTTCAAGGATGGTGCCACCGTTGCGGAGAAAGCAAATGAGGAGGGTCGTCAATTGCCCTAAATGCGTCCGTTGTTTCTAGTCCTTTTCCCATAAAGCAAAGCCAAAACCTGTGGTTAAACCTACGTTGATGATTGGAGTGTCGGCAGATTTTGACGGCTTGTAGAGGGAACAGTCGGGGACCACATCTTCTACCATTTTCAAGAGATCAGCTAAAGGAATGGTGGTGGCGGCTTCTTTGTTGGAGTCCTCCGGGAAGTGAATGTGGCATGCGGATGGTCGGGTTGAATGTCCCATTGCCGATTGAGGGTGGAAGCAAAGGCCAGGTTAATGCCTTCATCATTGGCCGCAGAGGTGTTCACACCGACCGGTATGGTGATGTTAATAGCCAGGTTAGAGGGTCGACGTTTCTTCGGAAGTTCTGGACGAACAATGGGAACGTTTGTGGCTGTTCTCACTTGTGGTGTGGGAAACCCAAGCTTCTGTGAAATTAGCCTTCACTGATGCAGAGATTGAGGGCGGAGAACGGGCGGGCAGCTGTTGGGTACGTTCCATCATCTGATGAACCTCATTGCGAGAGATTGGGCGGCCTTCGTGAGATGGGAGCAAAGAGAGATGCAAGGGCTCCTTTGTCGTCAACCGTTCCTGGGCAAGAGAGCGAAGTTGGTTCCTTTCATCACGCAGCTTTTGATAGAGGTTCTTTGCAAAACGAAGATCAGCTTCGATTATTGAAAGGTTCAGATTTGACGAAGGTAAAAGTTGACCAAGACGAAGAGGAGAGGTGCCTGTAGTGTTGCCATCCAAAGTCACCTTGGGAGATCTTGGCAGGCGAAGGCACGAGTGTGAGAGCAGCGTGGCATCAACGTCAGCTGCATGAGTCAAGGGCGGTACAGTCTTCTCCCGGACCTCCTCAGCAGGGTTGGCGGGCAGCCTTTTAAAGTTGTGGAATCTTGAAATCTTCGAGCGAAAGGTGGGAAATGAAGTGGTGCGGACATGCTTTGGAGGAAAAATGATGAGGAACGAAGGCGTGAAAGTGCTTTTATAGAGGAGGGTTGTGACGCCGGCGGCTACAACGCACCAAAAAACGTCCAGGGAAACGCAACGTTCGAGAAACTACTGCTAAAATTAACAGGCTATCTATGTTTTTCTACCGACAACAAGAAACAAAATTAACAGCAAAACAATTTGCTTTAACAGTGAAATAGTAAAAAACCTCAACCCCATTTTTTTTTTTGGGGGGGGGGGAGGTGTTACATTACGCACACAAAAAAACTGAGACGCATTGGATAGAACACTCCCTGTGTGTTTCTACCATTCGTAATTTGGGTGAAGAAGCGCCATTTTCCGATCAAATGTAAACAAACTAAATTGAAAAAAATAGTATTGAAGCCCATCTTTCAAAAACCTTGCAAGTACTCAACTGAACACAGCCAGCAGTTTCCCCATCTTATTGAATTGAATACAGGGATTTAAGCCTAACTGGTTTAAGGCGGTGTTCACTTAATCTTGAAAGGGAGGTAGGTGGACCTGAAGGCGTCCTAATTGTAATGCAGCCAAAATTTTAATACGTACAAAATTCATTAAGAGTTTGTCTTTTTGTTAAACAAGGGTTAAGACCCTATTGTCTGAGAAGAACGAGAGAAGCACAGTCCTTAGATAATAAATTGTAAATGTAGGCGTCTTGACTGCAGTTGTATAATGTGGGTACGAATAAAATAAGACACATCTTTTGAAAGCACTCGAGCGTGGCTGGACTTGAATTTGGTCTTTAAGTCTTTCTGAACCTAACCTTTTTTTTTACCGTATAGATTAAAGTCGTTTGCTATGCCAATAGTTCACCATTACATTTTAACTTCTGCATAGATACAGGCACTCAGAGATGAAAGAAACTAAGCCAGATTCACTTATAGTCCTGCATGTAAGCAGCAAATTGTTCAAGAAAACTGCACTTCCCGAGGACTTTATGTCCACACCCATGAAAAATTTTTAGCAAGGGGTACTACCTGAAACCTGTCCAAAAACCAACATGGCGGCCATTTTGTTTTTATAATGGGCACCATACAATACAAAAAATTCAAAATTATACTAATGTATGTAAGTTTGATGTCAATTGCTATAGGTTTTAAGATCTGCCGAATTAAAAAAAAATGCTCTAAAAAGGTGCCAGGACTCCACACGACAAGGTATCCAAGATGGCGGCCAAAATGGTGGCAAAATTCAAGTGTTTTTCATAATTTTAAAATATACTTATAAGGTAGAGGCAGATTTGCAATAGTGCTGAAAACGTGAGTTTGTTTGTAATGACGAGGAACTAGCAAAGACCTCGTCAAATCCGTAGGGCAGTGTGTTCGTAATTGGTGCTAAGCTGCGGTCGTTTCTCTAAGGTGTAGCCCTTCATTTTTGTTCCAATTCAGCGTAAGTTATTCTTTATAGTGATGTGGTAGCAGTTCTAATTGATAAATTGATGTATTTGGGGGGGGGGGGGAGGATTGAGGGTTAATGGCGCGTCGACAGCCAGGTCATTAGCGCCAACCTCAGTCACAGAACAGTGGTCCGGGTTGCCACTGCAACACACATTATAGAGATATTACACAAACGCCGAATCTAAATCTTGTTCCATCTGTACCTTCTGCAAAAATTGAGACAATCCGGACAGGAGGACAGACTTATCACCTAATTGACACGCAATGTCTCTCGGAAGATGGAGACGGCGACGAACACCATCAAGATGGCGGCAATTAACTAGCAAGTGCCGGACCGTAAGTGGCCGTCGACACCAATGGCATTCAGGAGGGTCAACCCTACTCAAAAGGAAACAGTGGGTAAGTCGGGTGTGACCTATTCGTAAACGGGCCAATACCACCTCTTCAACGGCGACTGCGGCGACAAGCTGAGTGCCATTTCTCGACAGTGCCTTTAACAGTCCGCAATGATGTATTTGGTCTTGGATATCAGGTCGAGATGTATATTTTTCAACATTGGTGATGAAAACGATTTATTGTACATAGGAACTAAGCTACGGCAGTTTATCTACGTTGTAGTGACGTGCATTTTGAGCCTATTTAGTACAAGTTACATCGTTAAACTGCTGCAGTAGCCGTTCTAATTAAGATAAGTGGATGTAATTAGGCTTAGATGAAAGATGGAGGTGCGTATTTTGGACAAAGGGTAATTAAAATTATTTATTGTAATTAGGAGCTTAGCTATGGATGTTTATCTATGCTGTAGCGCTGTGCTTTTTGCATCTATTTACCGCAAGTTACATTTTTAAACTGTTGCAGTAGCCGTTCTAATTAATATAAATGGATATAATTAGCCTTATATGAAAGATGGAGATGTATCCTTCCAACAAGCGTAATTAAAATACATCCATTAGCCATAATTAACATCACGTTTAAAGATGTAACTTAGAGGGAATTGAGGGAAGCAGGGAGCTACAGCACAGACAAACACTTGTAGTTTATCTCCTAATTACGATAAACCGTTTTTATTACCTATGTTGGAATATACATTTCGTCACCTTTCATATAATCCTATTTATATCCATTTATCATAATTAGAACTGCCACCACATCACTTTAAAAATGTAACATGCGGTGAATTGAAGAAATCACAGGGCTACATCATAAATAAACAGGTGTAGCTTATCCTCCAATTACTATAAACCGTTCTTATAACTCTTATTCAAACATATACATCTCCATCTTTCATCTAGATCCATTTATCTTAATTAGAACGGCTACTGCAGCAGTTCAAAGATGTAACTTGTGCTAAATAGACGCATAAAGCACACCACTAGACAGCGTAGATAAACTGCCGTAGCTTAGCTTCTAATTATAATTAATCGTTTTACTTGTCCTTGTTCCAAAATATAGCCTAATTCTCCATCTTTCATCTAAGCTCACTTACATCTATTTATCTTATTAGAACGGCTTTCAGCAGTTTAAAGATGTAACTTGTGGTAAATAGACGCAAAAAACACACCACTACAGTGTAGGTAACCTGCTGTAACTTAGCATTTAATTACAATAAATCGTTTTAATTACTCTTGTTCCAAAATATACTTCTATAGCTTTCTTTTAAGTCTACTTACATCTATTTACCTTAATTAGAATGGCTACTGCATCAGTTTAAAGACGTGACTTGTGGTAAATAGACGCAAAAAGCACACCCCTCAGTGTAGATAAACTGCCGTAGCTTTGTTCCTAATTACAATAAATCATTCTAATTATCCATGATAGAAAATACGCATTATTACTTAATATCTAAGTCTAAATACATCCACTTAATTTAATTATAACTGCTACCGCGTCACTGTAAAGATGTGACTTACGGTGAATTGAAGAAAAATGCAGTGCTACAGCATTGAGAAGCAGCTACAACTTAGGCTCCCTTCACACATTGCCATTCATTGGCGCTTCCGAGAAACGCTGCTAGGAGCGGAGCATAGGACAGAGAAGGCACGTTCACACGTGTTGCGCCACAGAAGCGCATTGTGCCACAGAAGATCAAAGTGCCGCATCTGAAGAAGCACCACCGAGTGGCGATGTGTGAAGGCACCCTTAGCTCCTAATTACGAACACACTACACTACACCACGGATTTAACCTGGTGTTTGCTAATTACTAGACATTGCAAGCAAACACGTGTTTGAGGAATAATAATTTAGTATATTTTAAAATTGTGAAAAACACTTGAATTTTGACATTTTGGCTGCTCCACATAACTCATCGTGTGGAGTCCTGGCAATTATTTAGAGCATTTTTTTTTTAATTCGTTAGACCTTAAAACCTAGCAGTCGACACCAAAATTACATACATTAGTATGATTTTGAATTTTTGTATTGTAATTTTAAAAACAAAATGGCCGCTATGTTGGTTTTTGGACTGGTTTCAGGTGGCACCCCTCCCTAAAAGTTTATCATGGGTGTGGACATGAAGTACACTAATTTAGGATGATGTTATCCTCACGATGTACAGTATTTTTTTGCTTACGTTTAGGACTATTATGCTACAGACAAAAGATTTCAATTATTTCGAAGTTTAGAGAATTTTAAAACATCCATCAAATTTGAAGATTCCCCCAGAGAACTGTTCTTGTGAGGAGAATCTAAGTTCTCTGAGTCGAATCCGACAAAACTGTATTACAAGATTGGGATCCCTTCCTTTACCTACGGCACGTTTTTATTACCCCACCAGCTCATTAATATAGGCATACACTCTATGATGATCGGAGGTTTCCCGGATCGAAACCCCGGGTTGGCACCTCCCTTTACCAGATATTTCTTCTTCTCAATGAATGTTCAAAATTGAGCCGGTTCAGCCATACAAGCATTAAGTTGCTTCGGCTGACTTAAGGCTCAAAGAAATTAATTTAAAAAAGAAAATTAAAAAAAAAATTATGCAAAATAATGCATCACTTCCAATCTATCCCAATCTTGTAACACAGTTAGGAGGATTTTGCGAAAGAGAAATGAAGATTCTCCCAGAGAACTTGTTCTTGTAAGGAGAATCTGAAGTTCTCCAAGTCGAATCCTCTACCCCACTTCCCTCCCGCCGGTGTGCATCCACTCACTCTTTTCTTGCTGTTAACGCTCGATTCCATGCAGGGAGGCGGGCGGGCCCTGCTTTGTAACACAGTTTCGTCGGATTCGACTCAGAGAACTAGGATTCTCCTTACATGAACAAGTTCTCTGGGAGAATCTTCATTTCTCTTTCGCAGAATTCTCTTCACTGTGTTACAAGATTGGATGGCTTAGGAAGCAGTGCACTTGCTCCTCGGAATCGCTCCGAAGATGGCTACGGCGACCCCTTGGTCCCGTTCAGTAATTACCTTGTACCTACACCCCAGGCCACCCAGGGACCCCACTCATCTGCCACTTCAATGTCCCTATACGGGTCCCATAGGAAGGCCCCTGCGCTCCTCAAGGCATACGGCCCGTCTTTGCAAACCAAGCTGAACACCGCCAGTCCGGTGTCACCAGTACTTCCCACTGTATGTTATCTACTCTCAGCTTGTCTACACAACATCCTATCAAAGGACGCGGGGGGGGGGGGGGCCAAGGAAGGAAAGAACTGGCCCCAGTTTACAAACTCTGCCCTTGGGCATCGTACCCACGACCTAAATCGCTGCAATTGGGTCGTCGCCTCTGATACGAACAAATCCACGTCTGGCGTTCTGAACCACCTACAAATCTTCCGGAACACCGCAGTACACAATCTGAAGTCAAACCTGTCCCCAAAAAACTCGAGACAGACCATCCGCTGTCACGTTCAACTTCCCTGGCACAAATGCTGCCTGTACCACACAACCCAGTTGACTTCTACGCTGGTCTAGACTACGGACCATGGCATTTAAGCGTCTGGGACTTTGTCCCCCTTGATGATTAACGTACGACACGGCCACCATATTATCCAAAAGGATTCGCACGACCTGTCCCCTGACCAGGTCTCCAAATACGTCTAGCGCCTTTATCATAGCCGATAACTCTCTGACATTTATATGCAAGGCAGGCTGCCACCTTCCCTGCGCATGCGGATCCCTTGTGGCCGCTCCCCAGCCCATGTCCGAAGCACCCGTTGTCACTACTACTGCGGCCTCCATCGATACCCAGGACTTGGCTACCACCGGGAGACTTAAGAGTCTTTGCCCACCAGTCTAAATGTTTGCAAGATCATTGCGAGAGGCTCCTGCGTGCATCTCCGCACGACACCAGGTCACCAGGTCATGTTTCCACCAACGTGTGTGCAGCTTGCCATTCTCCACGGCGCACAACAAGCTTTCAGCTAGACCCAACAACCTTTAAAGCTCTTTAGCGACAGTGACTGGGTACTGTTGCAGCGCTGCAACCAACCGTAACATACAAGCCTGTTTCTCTGGTGGTAGCACAAAATGGGCTGTTACTAGATCCAATGTCATACCCAAAAACTGCAAAGCCTGCGACGGTACCAGCACGCTTTTTACGTAATTCACGAAAAAGCCTAACTTCCGCAAGGTTTCCAACGCTTTCCGCACATCACGTCGCACACCGGCTGCAGATAGGTCTATGACCAGATAAACGAAAATCAATACACCGGCCCGGCGCAAAAAAACGCCTCACTACTATCATAAGTTTCATAAAATTACCTGGGGACGAAGCCAAACCAAATGGCAGCACACAAAAACGGTATAAACAACCCTGCCAGGAAAACATTAACAACCGTCGCGCAACATTCTTTATAATTGCTACAGCATAATACGCTTGAGACAGATCTATGGTGGCCATTCGCCATCCTGGCTGCAAATGCTCCACCACCCTGGGTAGCTTATCCAAGGAGCACTTCCTTACAACTACAAACTCATTCAAGCCTTTCAGGTTCAAAATTATCCTGATCTATCCGTCTGGCTTTGCCACAAAAAATAGGGGATACAAAACCCACCGACCCGTTTTTTACCCTCTTAATTACTCCTTGAGCTAACATTTCATTTCCTTTGCATCGTCAAGTAATGGCGGTCTCGCCGAAACCGCAGTCAGCGGTGGCGTATATCCCAACTCTAGACTAGCACCGTATACAATATCCAACAACGCCGACGACGCCCCAATGGCAGTCCAGCCTGCGTGATGGGCCCCTTAAACTCCCAACACGCCACGTGCTCATTATATTAAGCTCTGTTCCAGCTTTAGTTCTCAAACAATCCTACAGCACACCGTACACAATTTTTCTACTCACGCTCGGTAGAGCCGATGCCTGTGCATGCCCCAGCATTCCGCATCGCCCAAAAAATAAAAAAACCGAACGATGTGCTAATCTTTCGACAAACCCATTTTTTCTTTTTTATCACCACCAAACTACAACTATTTTCACCGTCTGTCACTCGCTGTTCCTTTCGGTTCGGTCTCTCACCGACTCCGACAATACATTTCATGTAAGAACTCCCAACCACACGTCTAGTTCACTATCACTTCGTTATTCCCAAAATTCGGCTACGAAACCAAAAATAAACACTACGAACCTGATAATCCATATTAAACCACTACCAAAACGTTCTCAAGAAGCAGTTATATCCACGTGCGGACGCACCTGGCTGGCCTAATAGGCCACCATGTTTCTCGTTCCCGCAAAATTTACCGTCGCCATGCCGGCCGCTGTCTTAATACTCTCCAACCAGTCTCTATAGAAATACTCATCACCAACCGCGTAGCCTAGTGCTTGCTTGGAAAGATGGCGTACTTCAGTTCAACTGCGAAAACGATCGTGCGGCACGAATTTCTTCTAGTAATTCAACAATCTTAGCCCAAGATTTTCTAACTGCTTGCTCCAGCGGCAAGAAAGAGTGAGTGGACGCAAGCAAGTGAGAGGGAAGTGGGGTAGAGGCGGAAGTGACGCAGTATTTTGCATAAATGACTGCGTTAATGAGCTGGTGGGGTAATAAAAACGTGCCGTAGGTAAAGGAAGGGATCGCAATCTTGTAACACAGTGAAGAAGATTCTGCGAAAGAAAACTTAATAAACAATTCAAACCACTATGCCTTTTATTTGACTGGTTGTGCACCTCACGCTTCAGTGGTGTGGTCTAATAGGACCAGTTAAATCAACCAGCACAATGTTGTGGGATTTGCGTTAAATACTGCAAGGACTGAACAGTAGCCACGGCAATTTGACATTGTCTGCCCCTCAGCTACTGCTCAACTGTGGTGACGTCGCGCTATCACAGCGTCATTCTAACATGGCAGTTACACTGTATATCCTAACCCATATATGAAACAGTCAACAGCGACAGAATTTTCGTAACACAAATTAAAAAGTGGAACCACACTCACCAAAACTTTCTATATTTTTCGACACACTAACCCACGCAAGACCAACCAACTATATGCATATGGCGACCACGAGATTTTTTTGGTGGATATGAAACAATCGGCAAACCGATACAGATCTTGACCGAACATTCATAAAATGCAAAACCTGAAGTGGTAAGCAAACGGTGAAACTACAGTAGAAACACAAAACTTACAGTTGAAACTTAAGTTTTTGAGTCGCTTAAATTTAGCCAGACAGGAACAGCATGGACAATAAATAGCACGTAAATCAGCCCCAAGTCCTACAAAACCGTTGATAATTAACTTAATTTTCATACCAAAGATGCCACAGCCACCGAAGAAAAGAAAAACAATAATAAATTCAGTTCGTTGCCACACGAATAGTAAATATGATAGCTGCGAGTTTAACATGGCTTTTAACCCAGGGTTTGCATAACGTACAACATTTCATTCCTCAAGGAACACAGATCCCGTTACTTCGCTCCGGGCACCCAATTCGTAATAGAATGTCCTGATGTTTCACGAATCCTGGGTTATTTATCGTTACCAGGCCTACACCCTATTCTAAAGTTAGATCGTTTTGATGTTGACAATTATAATTCTGAATAAAATCTGAATATTCTATAATGTACTCCGTTGTGCGTTATACCGCCTAAATCCTGATGGTTAATAATACCGTAAATCGTCTATTAAACACCCACGGGCTGTTAAAATTAATTCATTAGAAAATGGGGATGGACCGTGACAAAGTTGTAATTTATTTTTCTAATCTTACTTCTGTCCAGGGAGGGTGTTTAGGCCTAACTCCATCGCGAAAACTTCGACGTTTATCCAATCATTCACGCACGTGATCTGGGTTCAGTCAAGCACTAACGCAATGCCTTTATTCTTATTTGTTCAAGAATTTAAGTTTATTAGGTTACTAGTTTATTTAGTTTGCATTATGTATAAAGTTTTAGTTAATTTTTGTGCAGAAAAAGAATGATTTAAGGGGTTAAAACATTGATTCCCTTTAATGTATGAAGCTTTTAGTTAATTTCTACCGGAAAAATTATGCTGTAACTCGCCTATTAAACCCAGGCAAAGCCCTGGCGAACCTACGGCTCACCCCGTAAAATGCTATAATGCCAGAAATCGCGAACTAACCGAGGGCTGTAACTAGGTAATTTCACGATTTCTGACCTTACAGCATTTTACGAGGCGAGCCGTAGGTTTGCCAGGGTTTAATAAGCGATTTACTGCGCTACACTCAAAAACAAAGCACCTAACTGCTTTAGTTTGAAAACCTTTCGACGACGATTTTATTCTCACCTGTTGGTGCTGCGACTTTTGTGGCTCATCTAGCGTTGGAAACTCCAAACTGATTTGCTCGGGTCTCAGCTGTTCGGCCGGTGCTAGTACAGAGGGTGTCGTACAATAGGTTGGCTGTACGAATTTACCCGTGTAGCTATCGTGAGGGTATATTGCTGGCCGCTCCGAGTCCTCATCGTACAAGTGTTCCTTAAGAAGTGGAAGATGACATCCCCTCTCCAACAGCTGACAGCGTGTAATGATCGACAAGTCACTCCAAGATCTTGGCTGCACATCTCTACGGCGTCCAATTCGCATGGGATTTTGCGGCATTGGAGTAGTCGGTAGTGCGATCTCAGGTTGAATTGCCTGCACTCCAGTGCTACTGGAAACTTGAAAAGAAAATATACGAAAAGGATAAAGTTTATTTTTCGAGAACTTGGCCTTTTATTTTGATATTTATTGATTTTATTTGTTTTATTTTTTTGCCGTTGTGACCTTATTCCGTTTATAATATGGCTGGACCGAAAGAAACAAGCCGATCATGTGTTTAGCATATTTTACACCGATTGGATTGGTCACCGGTTAATTTTCATAAGTAATACCCCGAGTGCAAGGGTAGTCATCGATAATTTTGTTGGGGCACCAAAGTTTTTGCTCCCAATAACCTGGTTTGTGCTTCTGTTGGCTAATTATTAAGATCCTGAGCACCGAAGTGGCAAGGGAGATTATTGTCCAACACATGCATGCGCGAGTTTAAGGGAGTAAGTGCTCCAAAACAATCGATAACTACCCGCCGCAGGGTGGGGGGGGGGTATTTAATCAGAGTATCTCGCGAGAATTAGTTTATCAGTACATTAATAAATCAATTACAAACATTTATGGGGATACAAAGTAAGAATTTCTGCATTTTGTGTTAATGTTGTTATACTTTTATTAATTTTTTTAGCGAGTCTATTGAAGTGATTGGTTGGGGTTGGGCGACTTTCCCAGCGTTTAGCCATTAAGTCTATTAGTTGAGGCTTGCGTTAAGTAACCCATCACTGTTTCAGCTTCATTGTATTAATACGCTTCAGTATGCAGACGTTTGCAGGTCGTATCTCTGTAATATAATCACAGAATGTCACTGAAAATCTTTAGTTACGTATTAGTAAAATTATCCTAAATGTTTATGTAGCAGTTAAATTAGCCATACGTTTTTTCATCCAGTTTTGTTATTTATTTGTATTTATCTACTCGCACATTACTTTGCCGCTGCGCTGTTGGAAGGCGAGCCAACTGCCGTCAAAGCTTCAGTCTGATGCGTGCCGTCTTGGTGGCTATGGAAACGAATACGGTCTCGCTATAAAATAAGTTCCGAGTGACAATTCCTGGAGTAAAGATGCATTGCGGTCGTGAATAAGTACATTGTAAAGTTCCTGTAAAGCATATTTATTGTGGTGTAATGCGTTACCAACAGCAGCAATAAGCGAATCGGGCCAACGATCAATTCTGACATCATCTTGTGATTAAACTAGTTAGCAACAGTCAGAACCAGAAGTTGTTTTAGCAATCGACATCTCGTCGAACACAAATCAAATGTAATCTAAATTAAACCGATCTCACTTTATCTTCTCATGCTTTAATTAGCGAATAATTAAGCCTTTTTAGCAAGTTTTAAGTATGCGACTCTAGTTTAGTGTGTTGCCAACTAGTTTTGATTCCTGCTTATCGCTTTGCACAAGAGCTGCTTAGCACTTATTAATGGCCCGCTTGGTAGGCCATTCACAACACTTAAAGAATAAACGAGCAGTGATTGGCAGATGAGCGCTAAAAATACCACTTTCCTACTGGCTAAAAAAAAACGAGAGATATACTCTTCTAAACGAACCGATGAATCTTTTGGCTGCTTGAATATATGGTTTTCAAAGGTTTCTATGTTCTGCTTTCCAATGGTCTAACTCCCAAGCTGATGATAGCTCTTTTCGTTCAGAAGTTAGTAAAGAAAATGCAAAAATTAAGAATTTTCTTTGGTGGAGCGAGCGAGCGAAGCAAATGCAAAATGTTAGTTGGTTGGTCCGTTGGTTGCACATTTTTAGTGTGTGTGGTGCCCAAACGAATAGTAGGATTGAAATGAAATTTGGTACATTGCTTTATAGGCTACCCCCAAAAATATTGCTGAGCCAAAATTTGACGTAAATTGAACAATTATTACGAAAGAAATTACAATTTTTCGAATTTATTTCTAAGACTCACCATTGTAAATTTGGAATCCTGAATAGTTAAGGAATTCCGACGAAGCATACACCGTGCAGGTGGTAGTCAAGTGAACTTTAGAAAACACGGCAAATTAAATGTTGGTTGCTTCTTTCTGGCTAATAATCTTTTTCGGCGTAACTCATGAAATAATAACATTTGATCCTTGCATTTAACCACTACAGGAAGAAACGCAACCATAAAAAAACAAAAGGATTTCATTAACGACAAACGTTAGTTTCAGGAAACAGGCTTTCGAGAAGTTGATTTAATTATCAGAAACGGATTTAATTACCAAACGGTGTTATCAGAAGCCGATTAAGTAATGCTAGTGTTTCGCACGCCAAGATTCAGCAATAACGTTTCCGTCCGTCCTATCCAGAAAAAAAACATATAAGAGCATGGCGACCAATACACACTTGCGCATTTCTCACAACTCACTTCCACACATGGCTTTTTCATTTTGGAAAAGAATGAAAGACCCATGAATAAAAGACCCTCTAAATTATTAATGATATACGGAGGGTAAGAACAGGGTAGTTTGGTAGGTAACTACAGCTCTTGACACTAAAGGGTGAATTAGTAAAACAGAGAAAATTTCCAAAGTCTTGTCAGTAGATGGCACTGCACAGCAAAGCTTCGGCGTCGATTGTTTTTTACGGTTGTGAAAAGTACCGCAGAGACAGTCTTTTCGTTACCAGAAATTCTTTTCCTAGTTTTGTGATTTTTCTCATGAATTTGACTTTATTTTTTCCCTAAGGCTCTGTTTGCCCTATATTCATTAGAAAAAAAAAACCCTCCTTCACAAAGCTATTTAACATCCTTTTGAATTTTTTGACTCAGCTGGGTGGATTAGTTTTTTTTTTTTATTAGCTGCCAAAGGACTACCAACAGATTTGTGTGCTAATTAGTACACGAATGTGTTAGTAGTTCTTTGGCAGTTTATAAAACAAAAACTAATCCACATAGCTTATTAAAAAAATTCAGGAGGATGTTAAATGGATTTGTGAAGGAGGGTTTTATTTTTTAAGTGCCTAGGGCAAACAGAGCCTTAGGGAAAAAAGTCAAATTCTTCAGAAAAATCCGAAAAAGGGGAAAATAATTTCTGGTAACGGATATGTATAGAGTTTTTCGAAGATTTATCAAGAAAGGTTTGTGCTCCATCCGAATTTCCTTTTCCATGCCATTAAGAATAACAGTACTTAAGGTACCATTCATAGGAAGACTGACATGTCTTCCTGCAATGGCTCAGAGGTAGGTTTCTGGTCAACAAAGCAAGAGATTGTTGGTTCAAGTCTGCTTGCAAGCAATTTTTTTCAAGCATCAAGGAATGAAAGTGGTACCCCCAAATTTGATGTGGGTACATTCCTAATTTCAAGAGGTCCTGAGAAGGTCCTGTAAAAAAGGGTTTGGTAGGAGGCAGTTAGGGGGTAGACGATTTAGGGAATAACTGGGGAAAATTAGCACCACAGACAATGGTTTTGGCTTGTTTTTTTATTGAATTTCAGGCACATTTAGGAAGGTAGAGGAGCCAAGTGGGCCAGGAAATGTTGGGTACACTTTTGAACGTTTTTTTTTTTTTTACTTAGGCAGGAGTTAAGAGGACCCACCAGATGATGTTTGACTGACTTTGGGACTCTTTTATTTGGTTTTTCCCTCCAGTAATAACCCAAAATATTACCCTTTTTGCAATGTTAGACCCATGATACCTTGCTGCTACTCTTGCCCTAGACACCTAGTCAGCCTGAAAGCCAAACACACGCTGACTGGTCACATGATCTTGTTCAAAAACCCCTGGCATATTAATTTCCTTTTAAAACCTAACTACCCACCACCCCTTGGAATTACAACCCAATTTCAAATGCTAAAACAACAAAATTCGAACAAAATGGCCGCCTAATTTATGCACAATCGTAACTGACCAATGGCAGGACAAGAGACATAGTTTTGATCAATGAGAACGCTTGATTCAATTTGGAAGAGTCCATTCTTGCGGCCATTTTCCTGACTCAAACAGAACAAAATGGCCGCCCATTCTTGGTACCTTATGTTAAGGCAGTTTACTTTCATACAGATTCCAGTTTGGTTCTGCAATAACATGTACCGAAGGTGGTGGGTTCGAACCTCAGAGTGGCTGTATGTTTTCTTTCAATTGAAAGTCTACAGTTCCTCAAATATCACCTTTATTTTCCGGTATCTACTATCTTTTTTTTTTTTTTTTTTTTAATTTTGACGAGCCTTACGTCAGCCGAAGCAATTAATGCTTGTATGGCTGAACCGGCTCAATTTTGAACATTACCAGATTTTTTTTAGAGAAGAAGAAATCTGGTAAAGGGAGGTGCCAGCCCGGGGATTCGACCCGGGAAACCTCCGATCATCGTCGGTGCCAAAAGATTGTCCAGAATTAGCCAGAATACATCCCATAGCCGCTGAAGGAGCATGGTAGCCTCTCACGCTACCCTGGCCGGCAGCCCTGGCGGGGACTTTGCCAAGGTCCCCTTTCCAGGGGTTCGACCAGATCCGAAAACCTCCAGCAACCAGGCTGAGCTCTCTCACAACTCAGCCACGATGACCATCTATTACCGTTGGGTTTGTGCGTACATTTCTGGCCTTCGCTCCCAGAAATCCGTTCTAGTCCCATAAACCCCATATTCCCCCTGCCAATTCTAAGTCTTCAAAGACCAAATAACACCCTTATTTTCAAGTACCTTCGTTCGATTCCTGTTGGGTGTGTGGCAAAGTCTCTACTCTCTTTCCTACCGGTCAAGGGTTTGATCCCCACAGTGGCCGTATTTTTTTCTGTTAATTCTAAGTCTCCAAATATCAAATAACACCATTATTTTCCAGTCTCTAGTATCTATTCCAGTTGGGTGTATGGGTAAGGCTGTAGTCTTCTCTTCCAAAAGTCTTGAGTTCGATCCCCAGAGATGCAATATTTTTTCGCCCAAAATAATACCCTTATTTTCAAGTATATATTTTCTTATTTTTGAAGATATTTCCGAAACGGTTTGCGCTATCGACACGTGGTAAGCAGCATTACATAGCCCTCAAAGAGACGCTTTAAATGGTGTACTTGATTTTAAAAATTCATTAAAATTTGAAAAAAGCTATATACTCGTTACCTGAAATTTGTTTCCTCTTTTTCTAAAGATTTTTTAATTTTTTATTTTTTAGGTTGTGATTGTCCCATTCACATGAAAAAAAAAACCTTCAGCACAGTACCATTTAATACTCAAATGCAAAATGTCAGTAAGCTAGGTTGAATAGTCTGTCTGTAGTCTTATTCCAAGCAATTCTAACACATTCCCATACTAATAGCATGTGAGTGTGTTAGAATTCTTTGGAATAGGACAAAGAGACTATTCAACCTAGCTTGCTGAAATTTTGCATCTGGGCAATAAATGGTACTGTACCAAAGGTTTTAGTTTATTTTACAACCTGAAAAATAAAAAAAATCTCAAATTCATTAGAAAAAGAGGAAAAGAATTTCTGGTAACGTGTTCAGGGCTATGACAATAAAAGCATCCCACGTGCCTACTTTACGTGTAAAATGATTACCTCCACCCCCCCCCCCACCCAACCCCCCATCGGTGATGTCACTAGTTCGTAATTCACTAACAGCCGTATTCCAGAAATCCACTCAAGTGTGAGTGTGAGAGGACAAATGCGAGTGCCAACATCTAAGGTAAGGGTCAACAATTTTAGTACAGCCACAGAAGCGAATGTGAGTGTCCTAACATCTGAGGATATGTCTATAGATTGGTTTTGACCCTCACACTCACGTTTAGCCCCATTCACACTTGAGTGGATTTCTGGAATATGGCTGTTAGTGAATTACGAACTAGTGACATTGCCGATGGGGGGTTGGAGGGGGGATGGAGGTAAGTGCCCCAGATCTCATCCCCCTCTTCCCCCCCCCCCCCCAAAACTCCAGGGTGAATCATGGTGTAAGCATTAAGCAACCATACTGAAATATCAGTTTCTATCAGTTTGTTAATTTTTGAGGTTCGACAATAGGAAAAGTATACCAAATCATACGGCAACCTCCAATTTGGACGCATTGTTGAACACTGGACATATTTTAAAAACTGAAAATTTGGAATAAATAGAAGCGACTGGATTTTCCAACATCTGCGAAGATCAAGACCAAGAAAAGCCCAGTCGAGGATAGACTTAGTGACTTACTGATACGATCATTTACATGTGGCAATTGTTTCGTAAGCTTTCTAAGGTCGCAACGTAAGAAGTAAAAGATACAAGATTTTTTACTGTAAGCTTTTATAAGTAAAACCAGGATGTAAAGATAATTTTTTATAGAGGAAGTACTCACAAACACAGCACGAATGCATACCCCCCAGTAGAGTAAGAACGCAATTGGGTTGTAGCTCCACCCAGCACCGGACGGAAGTGACGTCATTACCACCACTTCCGGTCACGTGACGACAGTGGGGGTTATGACGCCACTTCCGGTCACGTAATGAAAAGTGAGGGTAATGACGTCACTTCCGGTTTTCGTCATACTGGAGGATGGTGGGAGGTGACGTCATTACCCTCACTTTTTCGTTTTCATCGATCAGGAGGATGGTGGAAAAGTGACTTTGGTACTTTTTTGCATCCTTTTGCTACCTCCGTTACCCCCTCTTATGACGTCACGGGGGGGGTAATGTAGTCACAGGTCACGTGACTATGACGTCAAAGGGAACGGGGCGTGGCTATGACATCATTACCCCCAATTTTTAGTTTTTGTCGATCTGGAGGATGGTGGGAAAGTGCTTTTCGCTACCTTTTGCGTCCTTTTACTACCTCTGTAACGTCATCACCCCCTACTTACGACGTCACAGTGGAGTAATGATGTCACAGGTACCGTGACTATAACGTCACAGGGGCCGTGGCTATGACGTCATTACCCCACTTTTTAGTTTTCGTCAATCTAGAGGTTGATGGGAAAGTGCCTTTGGCTACTTTTTTGCATTCTTTTGCCTCCTCACAGTCGCCACTTTTGACGTTACAGTGGGGGTAATGACTTCGCAGGTGGTGGGGCATTGATGTAACTTCCGGTGGGAGGGGCGTCACTAAAGGTAGAAAGGAGTCTCAGCGGTGCAAATGCTATACGAGCTTTCACATTACGAAAAAATGGACTTATACGTCACTGCCCCCATTTTTTAGTTTTTGTCGCTCTGGAGGATGGTGGGAAAGTGCTTTTTGCTACCTTTTTGCATCCTTTTGCCACCCCTGTGACGTCATTACCCTAACGTCACTTCCGGTCACGTGATGAAAGTGGGGTAATGATGCCACTACCGGTTTTCGTCAATATGGAGGATGGTGGGAAAGTGCTTTTTGATACCTCCTATGATCACTTCTGGTGGGTAACTTCACGCTAATGCCATATGAGCAACTTCATGCTAATGCCATATGAGCAACTTCATGCTAATGCCATATGAGCAAC